>ONZH01018655.1:0-292819 GCA_900303285.1 Rhinella marina | reverse complement strand
TGGAGGCCCAAGAGGTGAGACCTCTTAAAAATTTTGTGGAGGCCCAAGAGGTGAGACCTCTTAAAAATTTTGTGGAGGCCCAAGAGGTGAGACCTCTTAAAGATTTGTGGAGGCCCAAGAGGTGAGACCTGTTAAAAATTATGTGGAGGCCCAAGAGGTGAGACCGTGTTAAAAATTATGTGGAGGCCCAAGAGGTGAGACCTGTTAAAAATTATGTGGAGGCCAAGAGGTGAGACTCTTAAAAAATTATGTGGAGGCCCAAGAGGTGAGACCTGTTAAAATTTTTTTGGTGAGGCCCAAGAGGTGAGACCTTTAAACATTTTGTGGAGGCCCAAGAGGTGAGACCTGTTAAAAATTTTGTGGAGGCCAAGAGGTGAGACCTGTTAAACATTTTGTGGAGGCCAAGAGGTGAGACCTGTTAAACATTTGTGGAGGCCCAAGAGGTGAGACCTGTTTAAAATTTTGTGGAGGCCCAAGAGTGAGACCTGTTAAACATTTTGTGGAGGCCCAAGAGGTGAGACCGTATTAAAAATTATGTGGAGGCCCAAGAGGTGAGACCTCTTAAACATTTTGTGCAGGCCCAAGAGGTGAGACCTCTTAAAAATTATGTGGAGGCCCAAGAGGTGAGACCTGTTAAAAATTTGTGGAGGCCCAAGAGGTGAGACCTCTTAAAAATTATGTGGAGGCCAAGAGGTGAGACCTCTTAAACATTTTGTGCAGGCCCAAGAGGTGAGACCGGTTAAAAATTATGTGGAGGCCCAAGAGTGAGACCTCTTAAACATTTTGTGCAGGCCCAAGAGGTGAGACCGGTTAAAAATTATGTGGAGGCCCAAGAGGTGAGACCTGTTAAAAATTACGAGGAGGCCCAAGAGGTGAGACCTCTTAAACATTTTATGGAGGCCCAAGAGGTGAGCCATAAACATATAAATTTTTCTTATTTACGGAGCAATTCTACGGCGGTTAAGGAGGAGGAGGAGGAGGAGGTGGAGGAGGAAATGGCACTTCATACAGATGGCACTTCACTTTTGGCTGCTTTCCACGGTTGGAGAAGCAAAGTCCGGGTCAATCCACTTGCTGTTCATTTTGATTAGCGTCAGCCTGTCGGCACTGTCGGTTGACAGGCGGCTGCGCTTATCGGTTATAATGCCCCCGGCTGCGCTGAACACCCTTTCTGATAGCACGCTGGCGGCAGGGCAGGCAAGCACCTCCAAGGCGTACAGGGACAGTTCCAGCCACGTGTCCAACTTGGAGACCCAGTAAGTGTAGGACGCCGAGGGATCGGGGAGGACAGGGTTACGGTCTGCCAGGTACTCCCGCAACATCCGCCGATATTTGTCCCTCCTGCTGATAGCGGCCCCCGCAGTGATGGAAGTTGCACGAGGGGGTGCCATGAACGTGTCCCACACCATGGAGAGTGTTCCCCTGGTGGCTGTGGGCCTGATGGATGTTGTGGGACTCTGGGAGACCCTCTCCTCTCTGCCGCCAGCGATGGTGGGTGGGAAAATCTCCATCATGTTCTGCACGAGTTCCCTCTGGTATTCCAGCAATCGATTTGTCCTCTCCTCTACCGGAATAAAAGAGGAGACGTTATCTTTATACCGGGGGTCCAGGAGTGCGAAGACCCAGTACAGTTTGTTCTCCACTATCCGGACAACACGTGTGTCCCGGGAAAAGCAGCCCAGCATGAAGTCAGCCATGTGTGCCAGACTCTGAATAGGCATGACCTCACTGCCCCCACCAGAAGGATCACTTGCCATTTCTCCTCTTCCTCTTCCGCCTCCTCTCCGCCCCATCCGCGCTGAACCAATGGGACGCACACAGCCTGACTGCTACCCCTCGCCGCCAGCATCCTCCTCCTCTTCCACAGCCACCTCCACGTCGTCCTCCTCCTCATCCTCCTCCTCCTGCAACTGCCACCGTGAAGCAGACAAAAGTGTGGTCTGACTGTGTAGCTCCGTTGCGTCTCCTCCTACCCCCGTCTCCTCTGCGTGCAATGCGTTCTCCCTTATTGCGATGAGGGATTCTTTAAGGACGCCTAGGAGCGGGATGGTTACGCTCCACTATAGCGTCCTCGCTGCTGACCTTCTTGGTGGACTCCTCAAAGATACGCAGTACATCGCATATGTCTGCCATCCATGGCCACTCGTGGTTGGCAAACTGAGGGAGCTGAGTTGGAGGCACGCGTGGATTCATAATCTGGTACTCCATCAATGCTCTCTGCTGCTCACACACCCTGGCCAACATGGAATAGGTGGAATTCCAGCGAGTCGGCAGGTCGCACAACAGCCGATGTTCAGGCAAATGGAGGCGTTGCTGGAGTTTTTTTAAGCTAGCAGCAGCTACAGTTGACTTACGAAAGTGAGCGCACAAGCGCCGCACTTTCACCAGTAGCTCTGCCAGGTTGGGGTAAGTCTTTAGAAATTTTTGGACTACCAGATTAAAAACGTGGGCCAGGCATGGTACGTGATTGAGTTCGGCAAGCTCCAGAGCCGCCACCAGGTTACGGCCGTTATCGCACACGACCATGCCTGGTCCTAGCTGCAGCGGCAACAGCCACATCTCCGTCTGCTGCAATATGGCGTCCCTCACCTCTGGGGCGCTGTGCTTCCTGTCGCCCAAGCTGATGAGCTTTAGCACCGCCTGCTGACGTCTCCCCGCGCCAGTGCTGCAACGCTTCCAGCTAGCGGCTGAGGGAGATGTTAAGGGCACAGGAGGAGGAGGAGGAGGAGGAGGGGGGTTTATCAGAACCCATGCTGGCAATCTTGGGCGGGGGTGGTAGGTAGGGCCGTCTCTGTTTGCGACCCCGTCCCGCTTCCACTACATTCACCCAGTGTGCCGTCAAAGAGATGTAGCGTCCCTGGCCGCAAGCGCTTGTCCACGAGTCGGTGGTCAAGTGGACCTTTGCGCTGACTGCGTACCTCAGGGCCCGCCTGATGTTACGCGACACGTGCTGGTGCAGGGCGGGGACGGTACTCCGGGAAAAGTAGTGGCGGCTGGGGACGGAATAGCGAGGTGCGGCAGCCGCCATCAGGTCGCGGAAGGCCTGCGTCTCCACAAGCCTAAACGGCAACATCTCCAGGGCCAGCAGTTTGGAGATGTGGCAGTTTAAGGCTTGGGCTTGGGGGTGACTCGAGGCGTACTTCCGCCTGCGGTCGAACGCCTGCGAGATGGACAGTTGTTGGGACGAGGAGTGTGAGGGTGCAGGCGAAGAGGCGGGGGAAGGGGAGGCTGAAGGAGAAGGCCCCAAAGTAGCCGAGGCAGAGGCAGATGTGGAGGTGTCCTGGCTGGAGGTCTGGACCGCAGTGGCAGCACACAACAAAGGGGAAGAGGCAGTGGCAGCAGGACCGGGCGCAGTTTGTATTGCGTTTGCTCTCTCCCACTCAGCCCAGTGCTTGACTTCCAAGTGACGCCGCATGCCTGAGGTGGTCAGATTGCTCTTCTCAGAGCCCCTACTCAGTTTTGAGTGGCAGAGTGTGCAAACCGCGCTCAGTTTGTCATCCGCACAAACATTAAAAAATCTCCACACCACAGAAGTACGAGGCCTCGATGGGGGAGCTTCGCGCGACTGCCCGCTGCCGGGAACAGCTTCGGCCGTGCTGGCTGTGGCCTTACTACTTTGTCTGGACTGTCCTCTGCCTCTGGACATCCCTCTGCCTGTGGATATCCCTCTGCCTGTGGGCATCCCTCTGCCTGTGGACATCCCTCTGCCTGTGGACATCCCTCTGCCTCTGGACATCCCTCTGCCTCTTGCTGCCTTTTTCGGTGCTGCGCAGACCACCACCTCTCCACTGCTTTCCCCGCTGGACATCACCCCTGGCCAAGTGGGGTCGGTCATTTCGTCATCCACCACCTCCTCTTCCTCACTCTGCTCCTCCTCCTGCCCACTGGACATTCCAACAGCCTCCCTTGATGGCAACTGCGTCTCATCATCATCATCGCTCATGATAACAGATGCTGGTTCAGGGTCCACATCAGCAGGAGATGGCGAAAACTCAAGGGTTTGGGCATCACTACAAACAAATTCCTCTCCTAGCTCCTGGGATTCTTCCGGCACATCTGAAAAAGGACCCGAAAAGAGCTCCTGGGAGGGGTCAAGGGTGGGATGACTCTGTTGGCCAGGTATGGAGGAAGGAGGGTCAGAGTGAGACTGTGTGGATGACTGGCTGGTGGACAACTGTGTGGAAGCGCTATCGGCTATCCATTGCACCACCTGTTCAACCTGCTCAGGCCTCAACAGCGGTGTAACCCGCCCCCTGCTTAACTGTCCCATAAAGGCAGGGATTCTGGATGAGCGGGATCCTGGCTGACCCTCACCAGCACGCATTGTATCCCCACTGGCTTCAACAAGGCCCCCAACAGCATTTCCGCGCCCCCGTCCTCGTCCACGTCCTATTCCGCTAGCCCCCCGCCGCATTTTTTTTTTTTTTTTTTTACAATATTTTGCCTTCACAGCCGTGAAATTAGTTTGCAAGAGAACGCACAGTACAGTTGCCAATTGAAAGGCCTATATATTGTATTTTTCAAGGTACACAGCCGTGTACTAAGTGATCAGACGGTGTGTATGAACACCAGGTATGAGAAATTATTTTGCAAGAGAACGCACAGTACAGTTGCCAATTGAAAGGCCTATATATTGTATTTTTCAAGGTATACAGCCGTGTACTAAGTGATCAGACGGTGTGTATGAACACCAGGTATGAGAAATTATTTTGCAAGAGAACGCACAGTACAGTTGCCAATTATAATGCCTATATATTGTATTTTTCAAGGTACCCAGCCGTGTACTAAGTGATCAGACGGTGTGTATGAACACCAGGTATGAGAAATTACTTTGCAAGAGAACGCACAGTACAGTTGCCAATTGAAAGGCCTATATATTGTATTTTTCAAGGTACACAGCCGTGTACTAAGTGATCAGACGGTGTGTATGAACACCAGGTATGAGAAATTACTTTGCAAGAGAACGCACAGTACAGTTGCCAATTATAATGCCTATATATTGTATTTTTCAAGGTACACAGCCGTGTACTAAGTGATCAGACGGTGTGTATGAACACCAGGTATGAGAAATTACTTTGCAAGAGAACGCACAGTACAGTTGCCAATTATAATGCCTATATATTGTATTTTTCAAGGTACATAGCCGTGTACTAAGTGATCAGACGGTGTGTATGAACACCAGGTATGAGAAATTACTTTGCAAGAGAACGCACAGTACAGTTGCCAATTATAATGCCTATATATTGTATTTTTCAAGGTACACAGCCGTGTACTAAGTGATCAGACGGTTGTGTATGAACATCAGGTATGAGAAATTACTTTGCAAGAGAACGCACAGTACAGTTGCCAATTATAATGCCTATATATTTGTATTTTTCAAGGTACACAGCCGTGTACTAAGTGATCAGACGGTGTGTATGAACACCAGGTATGAGAAATTACTTTGCAAGAGAACGCACAGTACAGTTGCCAATTATAATGCCTATATATTGTATTTTTCAAGGTACACAGCCGTGTACTAAGTGATCAGACGGTGTGTATGAACACCAGGTATGAGAAATTACTTTGCAAGAGAACGCACAGTACAGTCGCCAATTATAATGCCTATATATTGTATTTTTCAAGGTACACAGCCGTGTACTAAGTGATCAGACGGTGTGTATGAACACCAGGTATGAGAAATTACTTTGCAAGAGAACGCACAGTACAGTTGCCAATTATAATGCCTATATATTGTATTTTTCAAGGTACACAGCCGTGTACTAAGTGATCAGACGGTGTGTATGAACACCAGGTATGAGAAATTACTTTGCAAGAGAACGCACAGTACAGTTGCCAATTATAAGGCCTATATATTGTATTTTTCAAGGTACACAGCCGTGTACTAAGTGATCAGACGGTGTGTATGAACACCAGGTATGAGAAATTACTTTGCAACGAGAACGCACAGTACAGTTGCCAATTATAAGGCCTATATATTGTATTTTTCAAGGTACACAGCCGTGTACTAAGTGATCAGACGGTGTGTATGAACACCATGTATGAGAAATTACTTTGCAAGAGAACGCACAGTACAGTTGCCAATTATAATGCCTATATATTGTATTTTTCAAGGTACACAGCCGTGTACTAAGTGATCAGACGGTGTGTATGAACACCAGGTATGAGAAATTACTTTGCAAGAGAACGCACAGTACAGTTGCCAATTATAATGCCTATATATTGTATTTTTCAAGGTACACAGCCGTGTACTAAGTGATCAGACGGTGTGTATGAACACCAGGTATGAGAAATTACTTTGCAAGAGAACGCACAGTACAGTTGCCAATTATAATGCCTATATATAGTATTTTTCAAGGTACACAGCCGTGTACTAAGTGATCAGACGGTGTGTATGAACACCAGGTATGAGAAATTACTTTGCAAGAGAACGCACAGTACAGTTGCCAATTATAATGCCTATATATTGTATTTTTCAAGGTACACAGCCGTGTACTAAGTGATCAGACGGTGTGTATGAACACCAGGTATGAGAAATTACTTTGCAAGAGAACGCACAGTACAGTTGCCAATTATAATGCCTATATATTGTATTTTTCAAGGTACACAGCCGTGTACTAAGTGATCAGACGGTGTGTATGAACACCAGGTATGAGAAATTACTTTGCAAGAGAACGCACAGTACAGTTGCCAATTATAATGCCTATATATTGTATTTTTCAAGGTACACAGCCGTGTACTAAGTGATCAGACGGTGTGTATGAACACCAGGTATGAGAAATTACTTTGCAAGAGAACGCACAGTACAGTTGCCAATTAAAAGGCCTATATATTGTATTTTTCAAGGTACACAGCCGTGTACTAAGTGATCAGACGGTGTGTATGAACACCAGGTATGAGAAATTACTTTGCAAGAGAACGCACAGTACAGTTGCCAATTATAAGGCCTATATATTTTATAGTTCAAGGTACACAGCAGTAGTGCCAAATATAGTTTGGTATGTAGCAGAGCACCTAATACACCACTAATGCCTCTCTCTGTCCCTACTCCAGCAGCTATCCCTGAATACAGCAGACGTTCTCTGCAGAGTGTATATTGTAGTAAAGCTATCACTGCACTATAGTAGCCCTGATAAGGGCTTTTAATCACGCTCCTGCCTGTCCAACAGCTAAAACCTATCTCTCCCTTCTCCAGCCTCTGTCCCTGACTAAGTTCACGCAGCATATGCGTACGAGCAGGAAGAGCTGAGTTTTTAATATTCGAGGTCACATGTTTTTTCCAGCCAATGCATGTAGACGCCGTTTTCGCGCTGCCAGTGTGCTCAGCGTGCCTGTCATACCCCCCCTGCATGGTGATTGGTGGAAAAAGAGCGCCAGGGAAGGTGGGAGGGGAAACGAATTCTAAGTGCGCCATCGCCGTTATACTCGAAAGAAATCGAGCACGCCGAATATCGTAGTATTCGATCGAATACCAGCTCGATCGAACACTACTCGCTCATCTCTATTTATTATCCCTGTACAGTGACATCGCTGTGTGTATTATCTCTGTACTGTGACATCACTGTGTTTATTATCCCTGTACAGTGACATCCTGTGTTTATTATCTCTGTACTGTGACATCACTGTGTTATCCTTGATTTTTATCTCTGTACTGTGACATCGCTGTGTGTATTATCCCTGTACTGTGACATCACTGTGTTTATTATCCCTGTACAGTGACATCGCTGTGTGTATTATCCCAGTGCAGGAAGAGGTAAGTGGTCTGTGTTTGTGTGTTTGTTTTCTATTTTTCAGGGTCGTGAATGCAGAGGACTACGTCGGATTCGGTGGACTACGTCGGACCAGCTTTTTTTTTTTTTTTTAATAAAATGGTCAAACAGGGGTCTGGGGGAGTGTTTATTTCAATAAAATGTTTTATACTGGTGTGTGTGTATTTTTTTTTTACAATACTACAGTTTTAGTAATCAAGGCTATCTACTGACGGCCCTGATTACTAATACTGGGCTTAGTGCTTGCCGGTATGGCAGGCCAGCACTAACCCCAACATCTATTACCTCGGCACCCACCGCCACCAGGGGTGCCGGGAAGAGCCGGGTACCCGCAGGACCGGACCTTCTAAATTGAGGGTCTGGCTCTGGGGCGGCTGCAGGCTGGTACCATTAGGCTGGGAAGGGCCAATAACCGTGTCCCTTCCCACCCTGGTAGTGCCAGGCTGCTGCTGCTGGTTGTATCTGGCTGGAGAAGGAAAAAAGGGGGGACCCCACGCCATTTTTTTACAAAAATAATTAAATAATTTTTAAAAAAAATGGCGTGGGGTCCCCCCTTTTTTCCTTCTCCAGCCAGATACAACCAGCAGCAGCAGCCTGGCACTACCAGGGTGGGAAGGGACACGGTTATTGGCCCTTCCCAGCCTAATGGTACCAGCCTGCAGTCGCCCCAGAGCCAGACCCTCAATTTAGAAGATCCGGTCCTGCGGGTACCCGGGTCTTCCCGGCACCCCTGGTGGCGGTGGGTGCCGAGGTAATAGATGTTGGGGTTAGTGCTGGCCTGCCATACCGGCAAGCACTAAGCCCAGTATTAGTAATCAGGGCCGTCAGTAGATAGCCGTGATTACTAAAACTGTAGTATTGTAAAAAAAAAATACACACACACCAGTATAAAACATTTTATTGAAATAAACACTCCCCCAGACCCCTGTTTGACCATTTTATTAAAAAAAAAAAAAAAAAGCTGGTCCGACGTAGTCCACCGAATCCGACGTAGTCCTCTGCATTCACGACCCTGAAAAATAGAAAACAAACACACAAACACAGACCACTTACCTCTTCCTGCACTGGGATAATAAACACAGCGATGTCACTGTACAGGGATAATAAACACAGTGATGTCACAGTCCAGGGATAATACACACAGTGATGTCACAGTACAGAGATAATAAACACAGTGATGTCACTGTACAGAGATAATAAACACAGCGATGTCACTGTCCAGGGATAATAAAGACAGTGATGTCACAGTCCAGGGATAATAAAGACAGTGATGTCACCGTACAGGATAATGTATACAGTGATGTCACAGTACAGGGATAATAAAGACAGTGATGTCACAGTACAGGGATAATAAAGACAGTGATGTCACAGTCCAGGGATAATAAACACAGTGATGTCACAGTACAGGGATAATAAACACAGTGATGTCACAGTACAGGGATAATAAACACAGCAATGTCACAGTCCAGGGATAATAAACAGTGATGTCACAGTACAGGGATAATAAAGACAGTGATGTCACCGTACAGGGATAATAAAGACAGTGATGTCACAGTCCAGGGATAATAAACACAGTGATGTCACCGTACAGGGATAATAAACACAGTGATGTCACAGTACAGGGATAATAAACACAGTAATGTCACAGTCCAGGGATAATAAACAGTGATGTCACCGTACAGGGATAATAAACACAGTGATGTCACAGTACAGGGATAATAAACATTGATGTCACAGTCCAGGGATAATAAACACAGTGATGTCACAGTCCAGGGATAATAAACATTGATGTCACCGTACAGGGATAATAAACACAGTGATGTCACAGTCCAGGGATAATAAACATTGATGTCACAGTCCAGGGATAATAAACATTGATGTCACAGTCCATTATGCCTGTACTGTGACATCACTGTGTTTATTTAATAAACACAGTGATGTCACAGTACAGGCATAATAAACACAGTGATGTCACAGTCCAGGGATTAACATTGATGTCACAGTCCACAGAAAGTTAAAAAATTAAAAGTATTATACTTACCTTTTTCCTAGCAGCAGGGTCAGAATCACCAGCAGGAAGATCTTCTGCTTGGACCTGAAGGCGTCCTATGGACGCAGAGACAGCTGCCAGAGACCGGGACATACCTCCCCCGTACCGGGACAGCGGGACTGCCACTGCAATCCGGGACTGTCCCGCTGGATCCGGGACGGTTGGGAGGTATGGTATAGAGGATCTGTCAGCTCTCCTGTGTGGTGTAGTATAGAGGATCTGTCAGCTCTCCTGTGTGGGGTAGTATAGAGGATCTGTCAGCTCTCCTGTGTGATGTAGTATAGAGGATCTGTCGGCTCTCCTGTGTGGTGTAGTATAGAGGATCTGTCAGCTCTCCTGTGTGGTGTAGTATAGAGGATCTGTCAGCTCTCCTGTGTGGTGTAGTATAGAGGATCTGTCAGCTCTCCTGTGTGGTGTAGTATAGAGGATCTGTCAGCTCTCCTGTGTGGTGTAGTATAGAGGATCTGTCAGCTCTCCTGTGTGGTGTAGTATAGAGGATCTGTCAGCTCTCCTGTGTGGTGTAGTATAGAGGATCTGTCAGCTCTCCTGTGTGGTGTAGTATAGAGGATCTGTCAGCTCTCCTGTGTGGTGTAGTATAGAGGATCTGTCAGCTCTCCTGTGTGGTGTAGTATAGAGGATCTGTCAGCTCTCCTGTGTGGTGTAGTATAGAGGATCTGTCAGCTCTCCTGTGTGGTGTAGTATAGAGGATCTGTCAGCTCTCCTGTGCGGTGTAGTATAGAGGATCTGTCGGCTCTCCTGTGCGGTGTAGTATAGAGGATCTGTCAGCTCTCCTGTGTGGTGTAGTATAGAGGATCTGTCGGCTCTCCTGTGTGGTGTAGTATAGAGGATCTGTCAGCTCTCCTGTGTGGTGTAGTATAGAGGATCTGTCGGCTCTCCTGTGTGGTGTAGTATAGAGGATCTGTCAGCTCCTGTGTGGTGTAGTATAGAGGATCTGTCAGCTCTCCTGTGTGGTGTATTATAGAGGATCTGTCAGCTCTGTAGCACTATATAGCGGTGTCTGTTAATTTTTATTTTGGGGAACTATAATAATATTTTCACCGTGTCAGGATACATGTATGTGTTGTGTTTTGATTCTGTGTGTATGATGTGGAGCTGGTGGATTTTAAATATTCAGAAAAAGAAATGATATTCACAGCCAGGCTGCACATGTTATCTCAGAATAATTTTCTATACCTTTATTTGATGTTGCTGCATATCAGGACCTGGATAGAAATGTGTTTTGCAAGATGTGCAGGATTTTTATCGTCAATAATGCATATTTTAAGAATTTTCTCCTGGCTCATAATGTATTTTTAATCATTTCTATTCATTTCTCTCTTATTTGAGATGTACTGGTGTACGGTATTCAAATCAGGATAAATTGTAACCTCTTAAAGGGATGTTCCATTTATGATCAAAATTGTGAACTGCATCATCTTTGTAAATATAAACTTATTACTTTTTTTACTATTTTCACATAATTTTCAGCTAAGGCTTTCACATCTGCGCTTTCCCTTTCTCCTTTTGAGATCCGTCATAGGATCTCAATAGCGGGGGAAGCCGCTTCCGTTTTGTCCCCATTCATTCTCAATGAGGACAAAATTGAACTGAACGAAACGGAGAGCACCAGAATGCATTCTGTTCCGTTTAATTGGTTGCAAGCAGCATTTTTCTGTCCTTGATGTGGTGCAGAGCAAGACGGATCCATTATGACACAATAGTGGTGGATCCATTTTCGCGGACATAAAAGAAAATTATTAGGCTCATTCTGAGCCTTAGCAACGCTCCTCTGTATTCTGTTTACATAATTGTGGAGACTTGGTCAACATTGACCATGTTATGTAAACAGACGACAGAGGAGCGTTGCTAAGGCTCAAAATCGTCCACTTTACAGCTATTTTTCTAATAGAAATGTACGATTTCAGTAATTAAAGTATATTGCAAAAATGTTTAGTATCACTGCCCCTATACATTACACAAATAAAAAAAAAGAATGACAGTTACACTTTAAGAATCGGATCATATTAACTAATAATTCCTGACCTGTTGCCCCTGGTCATTCCAAAGCTCAAAATATCTTTGATCTGTGCAGAGTTTACAAAAGGAACTTTGCTATTAACTTTCATTCATAATGAAAGTTCTTGTTTTATTTGTTTGGAAAAAGGTGGCGATTTTTATGACATTATGACGCATTGTTTTTCAGTTCCAATTATTTGTTTATTGGCAATCCTGGAATATTTTTTTTTACTTTAAAGGGGTTGTGCAGCCAGTATATACTAGTGACCTATCCTCGGGATAGGTTGTCAATATGTGATCGGTGGGGGTCCGACTGACTTCTATGTACAAGAATATAACTACTATAATACTGCCTCCTATGTACAAGAATATAACTACTATAATACTGTCCCCTATGTACAAGAATATAACTACTATAATACTGTTCCCTATGTACAAGAATATAACTACTTTAATACTGCTCCTATGTAGAAGAATATAGCTACTATAATAATGCTCCTATGTACAAGAATATAACTACTATAATACTGCTCCTATGTACAAGAATATAACTACTATAATACTGCTCCTATGTACAAGAGTATAACTACTATAATACTGCTCCTATGTACTAGAATATAATTACTATAATACTGCCTCATATGTACAAGAATATAACTACTTTAATACTGCTCCTATGTACAAGAATATAACTACTATAATACTGCTCCTATTTACAAGAATATAACTACTATAATACTGCCTCCTATGTACAAGAATATAACTACTATAATACTGCTCCTATGTACAGGAATATAACTACTATAATACTGCCTCCTATGTACAAGAATATAACTACTATAATACTGCCTCCTATGTACAAGAATATAACTACTATAATACTGCCTCCTATGTACAAGAATATAACTACTTTAATACTGCTCCTATGTACATGAATATAACTACTATAATACTGCTCCTATGTACAGGAATATAACTACTATAATACTGCTCCTATGTACAAGAATATAACTACTATAATACTGCCTCCTATGTACAAGAATATAACTACTATAATACTGCTCCTATGTACAAGAATATAACTACTATAATACTGCTTCTATGTACAAGAATATAACTACTATAATACTGCCTCCTATGTACAAAAATATAACTACTATAATACTGCTCCTATGTACAGGAATATAACTACTGTAATACTGCCTCCTGTGTACAAGAATATAACTACTATAATACTGCTCCTATGTTCAAGAATATAACTACTATAATACTTCCTGCTATGTACAGGAATATAACTACTATAATACTGCTCCTATATGTACAGGAATATAACTACTATAATACTGCTCCTATGTACAGGAATATAACTACTGTAATACTGCCTCCTATGTACTAGAATATAATTACTATAATACTGCCTCATATGTACAAGAATATAACTACTTTAATACTGCTCCTATGTACAAGAATATAACTACTATAATACTGCTCCTATTTACAAGAATATATCTACTATAATACTGCTCCTATGTACATGAATATAACTACTATAATACTGCTCCTATGTACAGGAATATAACTACTATAACACTGCCTCCTATGTACAAGAATATAACTACTATAATACTGCCTCCTATGTACAAGAATATAACTACTATAATACTGCCTCCTATGTACAAGAATATAACTACTATAATACTGCCTCCTATGTACAAGAATATAACTACTTTAATACTGCTCCTATGTACAAGAATATAACTACTATAATACTCCTCCTATGTACAAGAATATAACTACTATAATACTCCTATGTACAAGAATATAACTACTATAATACTGCTCCTATGTACAAGAATATAACTACTATAATACTGCTCCTATGTATAAGAATATAAGTACTATAATACTGCTCCTATGTACAAGAATATAACTACTATAATACTGCTCCTATTTACAAGAATGTAACTACTATAATATTGCCTCCTATGTACAAGAATATAACTACTATAATACTGTTCCTATGTACAGGAATATAACTACTATAATACTGCCTCCTATGTACAAGAATATAACTACCATAATACTGCCTCCTATGTACAAGAATATAACTACTATAATACTGCCTCCTATGTACAAGAATATAACTACTATAATACTGCCTCCTATGTACAAGAATATAACTACTATAATACTGCTCCTATGTACAGGAATATAACTACTATAATACTGCTTCTATGTACTAGAATATAACTACTATAATACTGCCTCCTATGTACAAGAATATAACTACTATAATACTGCTCCTATGTACAAGAATATAACTACTATAATACTGCTCCTATGTACAAGAATATAACTACTATAATACTGCCTCCTATGTACAAGAATATAACTACTATAATACTGCTCCTATGTACAAGAATATAACTACTATAATACTGGCCCCATATGTACAAAAATGGGTACAGAGCTTTATTCTGTTAATTTCAGCCCTGGCCTTCTCTTTTCTGAAGAACATTACTGCAGAATCGTCAGTGAAATTGAGCGAATCTTGCGGGGTGAAGGATGTTCGGAGCCGTTAACTGATATTTCTGTGAATGATCTTCACTTTAATGTTAGATATAAGAAACCTGACTCAAAATTTGAAAGGCATGGGCTGAATATTGGGGAAACAACGGGTTTGATCAGCATGTTACGGTATGTCACACCGCACAGAGCTGATGTACGTACCCATTCAGACGCCGTCCCGGTAATTCATCCCCAACTTCCCTGACATTTTATTCTTTACTAAAGTTTAAAGGAAATATTGGAGTATCCGCCTCCACACGAAACTAAAGCTTATCCGCTGCTCGTGTAGCGCCTTGCCACGTCTAGGTAGAAGTCTGATTCATGTTTTAATGATAGAGAATGTAAGACGTGACTTCGCTGCGTGTTGCCATGGCAACTACACTAAATTTACATCGATGATAGGACATTATATGGAGTCTGATTAGTGTGATCTATAAGTCACGATTCAGCCCATTTGGTCAGGAATCCCGCTTTGTAAATCCGGCCATTTCAAAGTAATTGTCGTTTCGACAAGACACAATTTAGTAGAAATTAAATGACTGAAATTCAATTCAAATTAAAAAATATTCAAGCTAGATTTAAAAAAAAAAAAATGCTTAAAAAAATTGTAGCACACCTTCTAGCAAACCCTTTTTATGTGTGACTGTCCCGCCATTGGAAGAGCCATGTGGTGTGGTTTATGCAGGTTGGCATTACTAGGTGATGGTGTGGGCGATACCGGGTGAGATAGAGGCGGGCTAAAAATGCCACTTGATTAAAAGTTTTAAAGTTTAATTTAAGGGGTTGCACCTCTGGTACATGTTATTTTAATATAATTAAGCGTAAAAATGTAATAATTTAGTAATTTACATTCTGCTGCTAAGAAACTCCAGTCGGTAGATTCTATTTTTTTTATAATGGTGCCTCCTGGTTTTTAATATGTATAGTAATATGCATGTCCACCTACTGAGTTGGTCACACATGCTCAGTTCCATTCTTGAACTTCAACCAGCCGTATGTCCTGGAGATATGAGAATTAAAGGGAGAGAGCTGCATCGGGAAGGGTTAGCCCCCTTGAGCTGTGATAAGGATAAAGCTGCAGCAGAAAGAACACGTCCCCTTAAGGGCTCATGCACAGGACTGGTGCCGGCCCCTGGCCGTATTGCGGCCCGCATATGCCGGGTCCACAATACACGGGTATCAGGCGTGTGCAGCCTGCATCACGGATCGCGGATTTATTTACTTCAATGGGTCCGCAATCACGGAGATGCGGAACGAAGGCACCGATCGGAACACCACGGAAGCACTACGGATGCACTACTTTTTTGCGGTGCGGACCGTCGGATGCGGATCGCAGACCCCATTTAAGTGAATAGGTCCCCGATCTGAATGCGGCGGCCCCACAGTCAGTGCCCGTGCATTTTGGACTGCAAACTGCGCTCCACAGCACGGGCACTGACGGCACACGTTCGTGTGCAGGAGCCCTAACAGTGATAGGGATAGAGCTGCAGCAAAAAGGGCAAGCCCCCTGAGCTGTGATAGGGGGAGAGCTGCAGTAGAAAGCACACATTTTGTCATGACTGTGGCTTAGTTATTTGTATTTGATACATGTACTAAATGTAACTTTAAAAATATTTTTTTTAAAAATTGGTTCCTTTGTCTTATTTATTATCAGAATACCATTTTTCTGTTGTGTGCGTTCTTTTTCTAACATTCTCCAAATTTATCATGTTATGTGAGACAATTTAGTAAGTGTTCCACATTTTGCCCTGAAAAGGGGAAAAATAAGCATTTCAGAAAATTGGCATTAAAAATACCTTTGATTACGCTCCTGATCTTCTGGTCACTGGTTCGCTTCGTCTACTTCACTAAATGTCACAAAGAAATTTGTGATGAATTACATCTTCGTGAAGCACATTTGTTTGTATGTAGCGGCACAATGACGGGGAACGGAGATCGCGCCACCCCTCGTCATTGAACCCCATTTAGGCACTTCAGGGGTTAATCAGGGTAAAAATTAAAAAAAAAAAAACATACTTGCCTCTTCCATTTGCTCATGTGGAGGCCATTACGGCCATCTTGATTCAAGAAAAGCACGCAAAATCTCTGATGACATCACCATGCCTGGCCAGTGTGACATCATACATCACCCCGTTTCTTCAATCAAGATGGCCGCTACAGCCTCTTTGCACGCAAATGGATGAAGTAAATATGTATTTTTTGTTTTTACCGAAAATTGCAGCAAATCAAATTTTTCCTGAAATTCGGATTGAAGTCAATTCATTTGACTTTGATCCGCTCAACACTAGTCGGTGGGTTTAGAACGTAGCGGAGGTGGAGCAGCCGTAAAACCACTGTGTAGTCACAGAGTCTCCCATGCTTTGTAGGTCTGCATAGTCTCTGCCATCTTGTTGCTGTCTTTGGTATATGAAAAAGCAAAAAAAAAAAGTGCTCAGACTTTAGTTTTATTTTTTTTTAGTGTTTTATTACAAATGTCTACATGATGTTTTATAGCAAGTTATGGAGGTCCACCTTTATTGACCAGGCCTCCGTAAACAGCGCCTCCAGCTCTGGAAGACTTAGTGATGCCACATATTACATAGTTTCCAATTTATTTGAGTGGACGCTGTGTAATGCCACATTTCTCCTGTAGTATCCACTGCAGAAAAAAAACACAAGGCTGCCAACGATTTTCTCTTGCTGTAACATCTGCTCGCTGCGTTTTTCAGCTGTCAGACCAATGGCGATCAGTTTGCCGGTACGTCCCCCGGTTGTCAATGTAGAATAACCAGCCCCTTTAAATATCCATTAGGATAATCGTATCTTCAAACGTATCAGCGATTCTTGTCTTTCCCCGTGAAATCTTCCTTCAGAAATAATTAGTCAGACATCAAACATATCCTAAATAAAGTTCTCAGCGTATTGACCCACTTACATGGAGAGCTATTCCCAGAGCTCCGGAGATAAAGTCTGTTGGAAGTTCCTTGCAGATTTCATACATTGACATGCAGAAAAGAGATGACTAAGTCACGATAAACAACAAGTAAGGTCACGCCGAGCTCCAGAGTGCAAAAACGCTGACGCATCAGTAGTTAAAGAGGTTCTCCGAGGGCATCGAAAGGAGGCTTCTGTGAATGAGCAAATCATGTAGCTGAGCAGGAGGAAGGTCATAGGTTTCATGGACCTGTAAATGTCCGAAAGAGTCTAATTACCCAAAGGCACTTGTTTTCCTTGTGGAGATCCAGCTGGTAAGAGCAATGCCTCCTGGGAAAAAAGTATGCAGAATAGCTCTTGGTAAAGAACTGTCTCTCTGGTGCCACCAAGTGGTGACTACAGTGTAAGTCAAGGTTCAACTATTTCAAGAACTTCTAAACATGACTCTGGTTATCTCCACTTGGAATAGGGCATATGGAACTTAAGGGGCGACTCCCCCTTAAAGGGGTTTTCCCATCATTGTCTGATAAGTGCGGTTGCCACCGCTATATTGAGAACGGAGCGGGGAGTGCTGTGCCTGGAGGACCCCTGGTTTCCTGTGGCCTGGAGGACCCCCGGTGCAGTGCCTGGAGGACCCCCGGCTGCTCCCATACAAATGGATGGGAGGGCACCGTGCATGTGCGGCCACTGCTCCCATTCATTTCTATGGAACCGATGGTAATAGCCGAGCCAGCACTTGACTATTTTCGGCGGCCCCATAGAAATGAATGGAGGGCGGCTGCACGTGCGCAGTGCACCTTCCTCAAAATTCCCCGCTCCGTTCTCAATATAGGTGCGGGTCCCAGCACCTTTGAGACAATGGGGGCATATCCTAGCGATATGCCCCATTGTCTATGATGGGACAACCCCTTTAAAGGAATCTGTCACCTCCGGCAAGCCCTATTAAAGGGGTTGTTTCATCTGGGACTTTAATGGCGTATTGCTATTGCTCTCCATTCATTTCTATGGGAGTTCCGAAAATTGCCAAGCGAGCCCGCTTGTAATTGGTAAGGGGCAGTGTCATGAATTGGCTGAAGATAAGTCAGGTGATGAGAATAATGATTGCAGCAGGAGAAGACTGTGCTGATTTAGTAGAAAACAGTGACCATGTTGTTATATGTAGATTTTGTGGAAGGAGGTGCAATGCACAATGCAGGGGACCCTGTTTTCAGGGGAAATGTCCTGAATTTTGTAAGAATACGACACTTTGACATTCAGGTAAGTTAAATGATAACAGCAGCAGGAGAAGAGTGTGCTGATCTTGTGCATAGCAGTGACCATGTTATTATATATAGATATCGTGAAACAGGGTCCAACGCACACTTTAGGAGATCCTATTGTAATTTAGATGAGAGGAAGTGTCTTGAATTGGGTGAGGATAATACACTCTGCTTCCAGTCAGGTGAGGAGAATGATGAGAGAAGCAGGAGAAGAGTGTGCTGATCTTGTGAGAGGCAGTGACCATTTTATTATCTGTAGGTATTTTGGATAGGGTCACAATGCATGGGACCCTGTTTTAATTTTGTAAGGGACAAGTGGGTGAGGATATGACATTCTGTTGCTTGTCAGATGTTAAGGATTGAAGCAGCAGGAGAAGAGTGTGCTGATCTTGTTGAAAGCAATGACCATGTAATTGTGTATGAATGTTGTAGAAGGGGGTACAATGCAGGGGACCCTGTTTTGATTTTGGTAAGGAGCAGTGTCATGAAATGAGTGAGGATAAGACATTCTGATGACAGTCGGGTGATGAGCATAATGACAGCAGCAGGAGAAGAGTGTGCTGATCTTGTAGAAAGCAACAGACATGTTATTATAGCTATTGTGGAAGGGGTGCAATGGATAATGCAGGAGATCATGGTTTAATTTAGATAAGGGGAATGTCATGAATTGGGTGAGAATAAGATAATCTGTTTCTAGTTAGGTGAGTTTAATGATGACAGCAGCAAGAGAACACTGTGCTGATCTTGTGGTAGACAGTGACCATGTTATGTATAAATATTGTGGAAAAGGGAACAATGGACAACGCAGGATATTTTCACTTTATTAAGAGGACATCTCATAAATTGGGTTAGGATAAGATTTGGCATTCAGGTGATGAGAATGATGACAGCAGCAGGAGAAGAGTGTGCAGATCTTGTGGGAGGCAGTGACCATGTTATTATATATATCATTATTGTGAACAGTGCACTTTGCAGGGGACCCTAAGGGGCTTCCTCAGCGTGTACCCTTGACTTCTGCCCGTGTATCTTTTTGCCCACTGTTGTCACCCAGTCCCTCATCCGCTTTATCGATATCTGTTATGTAGCATCTCAGTGCTGAAATCAGCAGGTACCCTTCACTTTCCAGGCTCCGCTGTTTCCTTTTTTTCCACAATCAACAATTTTGATTCCAGACACACTTTCAGGATCATCTGTATTCAACCACCAACGCATGTGGAGAATACTGGCCTATCCGTGTGTAAAGAAGAGATGAAATTACCTAATTGTATAGCGAGTAAACGCTATGTAAAAATAATAGGAGGCAGCTAGCAGAAAAGCTGAAACGGCAGCTTAGTTGTTTTCAATAAACCGCTGTACATCTTAGTAATGGATAGTGTTAAGCTTTTAAAGAAACGCTCTGTTATGCCTGGTGCAGGGCTGAGGAGGCAGAACACGATACAAAGATTCAGGTCCTCTTAGGCCCTGCACTAGGCATAACAAAGTAACAAGGTTCCTTTAAGAATTAAAGGGGTTTTCCTATTAACTGAACCTGCCCCAGAGTACCCTGTGCGAACGGCGTGTGGTGCATATGAGTGGCCACCTCTCCAGTCACTATTGTAGGACTACCAGAGATAGCCAAGCGCGGTACAATCCCATAGAAGTGAATGAAGTGAGGTCATACCTGTCAACTTGAGGACTTCTGTTCTTGTCATCATTGGGGCCCCAGCAATTGGACCCCCAGTAATTTACCTGTGGATAGGTGATAAATGTTGTTAATGTGAAAACCCCTTTATAGAGGCAGTATAGATATAAGGGGCAACAGGTACTAAAGGCTATGAGGGACCTTTTTAATATACGTTGGGTCCTCATGGGTGGGGCTAGAAGGCAGCATATACAGTATGATCCGCTATAGGACCGCCAGAGATAGCTGAACGCTGTACAGTCCCATAGAAGTGAATGATGCGGTGGTTATTTGTGCACATCACCATTCGAGTCGCACAGTCAATTTGAAGACCCACGTTCTCAACATCACTGGGGCCCCAGCTGTTGGACCCCCAGTGACTTACCTGTGGATAGGTGATAAATGTTTTTAATATGAAAACCACTTTATAGAGGTAGTATAGGTATAACAGGTATTAAAGGCTATGAGGGACCCGTTTAACATTATCTGGGTCCTCATGGGTGGGGACTAGAAGGCAGCATATACAGTATGATCTGCTATAGGACTACCAGAAATAGCCGAGCGCATAGAAGTGAATGACGCAGTGGTCACACGTGCACCTCACCATTAGATTCACACAGTCAACTTGAGGACCTCCGTTCTCAACATCACTGGGGCCCCAGGTATTGGACCCCCAGGGATTTAGCTGTGGATAGGTAATAAAAGTTGTTAATTTGAAAACCCCTTAATAGAGGCAGTATAGATATAAGGGGCAACAGGTATTAAAGGGCACGAGGGACCCTTTTAACATTAGTTGGGTCCTCATGGGTGGGGCTAGAAGTTAGCATGTACAGAATTATCTGCTAATAGCGCTTGACCTACTGTGATTTTCTCATGTAAGTCATTTATCAGCCTATAGACATGCTCACCACATGAGGCCCAGGCAGTTTTAGCTTCTATGACCTATTTATGCCTCCCGACATTCTGAAAGGCAGCGCTTTTTCCATTTTAACTCTTACACAGCTGTATGAGACCTAGTTTTTGAGGATTTTTTTGAATCACATTCTATAATGATATCAATTTTCATCCAAACGGTTGGCCTGTAATTCTGCATTTCTTGGCCTGGCTGTCTATGGCTTCCCCTTCAAAATCAACTATTTGCCATAGCCATTCAGTTAATGGGAGCTCCTCTCTGCTGTTTGCCCTCCCCCAAAGTAGCCAAAAATATTTTCTAAGCACATTTTGACTTTCACAAGATGAGACCTGCTGTGGGATAGTGATAGGGGTTATGTTTGTCCCAAATATACATTTTTTTTTCCAGAATATTCCCTGTATACTGTCCTCATTATAAGACCGTACAATGAGGACAGTATAGTGGGAGGGGATTACAATTTTTTTTTTAAGTTGTACATAACCCCTTTATCCCAAAATATTTCCAGACTAGACTCCAAAATTCAGACTCAAGACCATAACCTAGAGTCCCAAGAACGGACCCTAAAATTCAGACCCCAGATCAGCCACCTCTCCTCACTCCTGGGTCGTTCTCAGCAGATGTGGTTTCCCTATGTCGCCCACATAGTCTGACTCTGGCCAGTGTCAGGACATTGTAAGGGGCAGTGCCAGGAACTAGAGGAAATGGCAGCGTTGGCAGTTGTGCCCTCCGGCCTCCTTCTGTGTTTTTCCTATGGCCAATTATACTTTACCTTAGTTTGTATGACATGCGTATAGCTGCATTAATATGTCAGCATTCACTGAGCTATGTATGCGAGTATTAATGAAATACTGTATGACAGTTTGAATTTGGCATTATATTTGTGTATTGATTCACAGTAATCTGGGGTATTAGTTCATTTTGGTAGCTTTAGTTAAGAACTGTATGGTGGTTTTAATGGTGCAATATATGTGTATTAATGGAGTATAATCTGGAGTATTAAAGATGGTACGGCAATTTTAATTGAGCACTATGTGGCGGTTTTAATAATGCAATATATGTGTGTATTAACCATGACCTGGGGGTATTAATTAAACATGGTATGGCAGCTTTAATTGAGTACTGTATGGCGGATTTATTGATGTAGTATATATGTGTATTAAGTATAATCTGAGGTATTGATTGAACACAGTATGGCAACTTTAATTCAGTACTGTATGGCAGTTTTAATGATGCAATATCTGTGTATATTGAGTATAATCTGGAGGTATCAATTAAATGTGTATGGCAATTTTAATTAAGTAATATATAGCAGTTTTAATGAAGCAACATGTTTGAGTATTAATTGACTATAATCTGGAGGCATTAATTAAACACGGTATGGCAACTTTAATTAAGTACTATATAGCAGTTTTAATCACGCAATATATGTGTATATTACATATAATCTGCAGATATCAATTAAACATGTATGGCGATATTAATTCAGTACTATATAGCGGTTTTAATGATGCAGTATATCTTCACTGATTATAATCTAATTAATTAATTACGTATGGCACTTTTAATTGAGTGCTGTATGGCGATTTAGTGGGGCAATATATGTGTGTGTGTACTCATTGAGTATAATCTGGGGGGGATTAATTATATATGGTATGGCAACTTTAATGGAGTACTGCATGGCGGTTTTAATTGACCAATGTATTTGTGCATTAATTGAGCATAATGCGGGGAGTATTAATTAAACAAGGTATGGTTGTTTTAATTGAGCAATGTATGGCGGTTTTAATTAAGCAGTATATGCTGTATTAATTGTTTTCTTAGGGTATTGAGTGCTGTAGGGCGGCAGTATAAGGGGCTGTCAATTGAGAACTATGTGGTAATAATAAATGTAACAATACCGCACAAGCACCATTCATACAGTATGTAATAGAGGCACATACATGATCTAACCCTTCATGAATGTAATTGGTCCTCCCCGGCAGTCATATTCATTCAGCCGTTCTGCAGGCAGCCAATGACGAGATCCGTGCGGTGATTTGCTTGCAACAGCTGCTTGCATTGATAAAATGCTGTCTCTGCAGATCCAGCCTGTATGTGATTTAAAAGCAGCCCCCCCATCGCGTATACCTACATACATATGGTATGGGGATGGCGGTTTTTCACATACCTGCTTAACGCTTTCTTTTCAAGCCATGCAGACATAAGGGGATTAACCCTATGAGGTGCAGAGCTTGCAGCTGCATATGGCCCCCATCGGTATGTAGGGGCCCATATATACTGTATAGTGTCAGCCCTGACTTTCTAGACTATGCAGTGATACAACCTCCTGTACCGATACCAGTAATGGCAGCCCTACAGGTCCGGTCCCAGCTTTCCCATAAGCAGATACTTGGCAGAGGAGTAGGATATCTCAAGAAATACTGTACCAATCTCCTAGCTATATTGTTTTGATGTAGCAGAGCCAAACGTGTTTATTTCTTGTCTCGATAATACCGGGAGTTAAGACAACTCAGTAAAATTTACCTGTACAACCTCCACCGCCATATCATGGTGAGACCGGCCTGACAACACGCTCAGCTCTACTACATACATATAGCGTGCAGCTTTAAACTGTGGAATTAATTGCTGTGACTTTGATGTGCTGGAATATGCCTGGAGTAAGCTGGATTGTGACTTGCAGCACACACACTATTCCCATTGCTGCGGCTGCCATCTGCGGGGCTGTACAGCTGTGTGTGTACGCGTTTCTATCCCGGTCAGGCTGACAAGATATAAAGCAAGAAGCTGATGCAATTGCTTTTAGCATCTTCAATCTTTTTTTTTTTTTTGGGAGGAATGCCTCCCTTCTTGAGGATTTTCTGCAGATACTAGTCCACGTCCAGCACTATGCCTTGCAGTAAGTCACTGGCGACCAACCAGTTCAGGATCCGCAGTCTTCTCCTTCCTATGGAATAGCGTAGACCCTCCGGTTTGCAGATCCTATAGGAGAGGGAGGAGGGGGGGGGGTCCTCTCCATTCCCTTTTGTTATGGTAATTTGACCAGTGGAAGAAAAAAAAACGGGGAATCCTATCATCCCCTTCATCACTGATGCATCATCCGTCCGGCCGCTGTGTGTCCTCTGTGCTGCTGGTGATAGACATATGGTGCTAGCCGTCCCCCGGGACCTGGGTGGGTTACCTGGAAGGATGCAGGATCTGCAGCAGTAAAGGAATGTGCCCCATTGTCCGGCAGCCCGCCTGCTTCACCCCGATGATCTGCCACTGCAAAGTTGCATGCACCAACAACACTTTGTCGTTGATGTTTGGCTGCAAGGTAAGTCGAGGGTTAATGTCGCTTCATTCGGGATGAACCGTTCGTTAACGCGGTTGCTGCAACTGGTGATGTGGGCTACAGGCTGCCCCCAGGAGGCGGGGGGTGGAATGTACCGGGGTCATATCTGATGTGATTTGTGTGGTTGGGGGGACGACCTGGAATTAAAGTGTTGTGTGGGTGTGAGAATTCGCTCAAGTTTTCCCGAGGGGCATCAAAGGGATGGGGATTTACACAAATAGATTATAATCTAGAGTTTTAGAGGGAATTAAGTGTATAATCTGTATATATATATATATATATATATATTTACATTTATGTTTATTTATATATGTATTTATTATATGTATTTATATCTATTATATGTATTTGTTTTTTTATTTATATTTGTATGTTTATATTTATGTATGTATTTATGTATATTTATTTATATTTGTATGTTTATTTATAGATGTATTTATATAATTTTATTTATTTATTTACATGTGTATGTTTATTTATATTTATACCTGCAGCAGAGCCCAGTTTGTCCATGTTGCAGTTTGGTGTCTCCATTCATCAGAGCTGTGCAGAGCTCAATCAGGCAATAAGCTGGGCTGACTGTGCCAGCATAGCAGAGCTGATTATGTCAGAAGAGCACAGTATGTCAACGTAGAAGAGCTGACTTTGGCCAAGGGTGCACCAAGCCTTTCTGTTACCTGAGGCGAAAACTGAAATGGCGCCAATTTCTTAACCTATGGCCAATTAATAAGCCACAATGAAAGCGCTCATTCACCATGGCCCTTTTGCTGCCTCCATCTTGCCCCTACCTGGTGCTGCCTGAGGCGATCGCTTCACCTGGCCTCATTTGTGGTGCCCCCCTAGGCTCATGCACACAAACGTATTTTATTTCCTTGTCTGTTCCGTTTTTTTGCGGACCATATGCAGAACCACTCATTTCAATGGGTCCACAAAAACCGGAAGTTTTGTAGAACATATCCTGTTATTATCCGCATTACAGACAAGTATAGGACTGTTCTATTAGGGGCCGGCTGTTCCGTTCAGCAACATACGGAATTTACAACGATGTCATGCGTTTTTTGCAGACCGCAAAATACATACTGTCGTGTGCATAGTAGTATTATAGTAGTATTTGTAATTGTAGGATAGCTTACTTTGGCAATGTAGCAGGGCCGAGTTTGTCAGTTGCAGCCTAGCTTTTCACTGTTTGCAGGGCTGAGTTTGCCAGTGTTGTAGGTGTGAGTTTGTTGGAGTAGTAGAGCTGAGTGTAGAGCTTGATGATGTATGTAAGCCACCGTTGTTGCATTCTGGTTTGTCAGCGTTGCAGACCTGAGTTTGTCAGCATATTGGGCAGGGCTGAGGCTGTCAGCATAGTAGAGTTGAACATGTCGGTTTACCCGGCTAGTATATTGATGAAACAGAGTATCCAAGCTGAGTCTGTCAATCTAGGATAGTTTACTTTGACAATATAGCAAGGTTGAGATTGTCAATGTTGCAGAGCTGAGTTTGTCAGCATAGGAGGTTTCAGTATATGATCTAAGCGGAAGCTCACCAGGTAATTGAAGCAGAGCTGAATATAGTAGCCTAGTAGAGCTGGGTATCAGCGCTGTGTGTGTCATTCTAGGGTAGCTTACTTCTCTACGATGTAGCTGAGCTGAGTTCTCCAGCAAAGTAGTGATGAGTTTGCGTAGAAACATTCAGCTTGTTAGAGTAGACTAGCAGAGTTGTTAGCGTTGAGAGATGAGTTTGTTGGCGGAACAGTCCTGACTTGAACAATGCAGCAGAGCTGAGTTTGACAATGTACTAGTGCTGACTTGGTCTATGAGTTTGTTGGTATCCAGAAGTAGTGCACCCCCTCCTCATGCTGTGCCCCTACATGTGCCATCCATGTAGATAGTGGACACAGTATAAAGGTTTGGAAGTGGTATATTGTTTGCAAGCGTGCCCTCTAGAGCAGGGATGCTCAACCTGCCGCCCTCCAACTGTTGCAAAACTACAACTCCCAGCATGCCCTAATAGCTGTAGGCTGTCCGGGCATGCTGGGAGTTGTAGTTTTGCAACAGCTGGAGGGCCGCAGGTTGGGCATCCCTGCTCTAGAGAAATCTGAGAAGGACATGTCATAACTGTCCCAGTATAAAGTGCTCAGTCTCATGACAAGTCAACTCTGCTACATCTGCGTGATGTACTTCTATTGAAATTTTTCCAAAACTTTGGATACTCATGGCTAATCGCATATTTCATTCTACGTCATGGGAATTTGTCATGAAGGACACTCAGGCTCTGTTTATATGTGAGTTGGAGATTTTGGGAGAGTCCTGTGGGAGGCGGCGTAGGAATTGTGCCAAAGTGAAAAGGGATATGACAGGTTTATATTTTATCAGTACTTTTTAGCGATCTGAGAACCCCTTTATAGAGGACCCGTCCGCTCTCCTGACATGTCTGTTTTAGTAAATTCTCATATTTAGAAGCATTTTGTTTTATTACTCTGTTATTCCTCTTGGAAATATACAAACACATTGACATATGGGCTTTACCATTTGTGTTGTCACTAAAGTAAGCACCTACCCAGCACTGATCTGACGGTGTCATACTGAGGAGTCTAGTGGGGGGTCCTACTTGATCCCTGAGGAGACCTCTCACTGGGCTCCTTAGCCTAAAATGAACAGGAATTAAAATGAACAAAATACAATCCATATTTAATCTCTTCCCAAGAAAACTACAGCGCATTCAGAAAGTCTTCACACGCTTTCACTTTTTTTTACATTTTGTTATGTTGCTCCCTGTTTCCCCCATCATTCTGCACTCAGTCCCCCATAATGAGAAAGTGAGAACAGAATTTTAGAAATCCTTGCTAATTTAATGAAAAGGTAAAACTAGACTCTTGCCTTGACATAAGTATTCACACCCTTTACCCAGGACTTAGTTGAAGCCCCTTTGGCAGTGATTCCAGCCTCCAGTCTTCTTGGAGATGACGCCACAAGGTTTCCACACCTGAATTTGGGGATGTTCTGCCATTCTTCTCTGCAGATCATCTCAAGCTCTGTCAGGTTGGATGGGAAACCAGTCAGTGGACCGACAATTCCAGGTGTCTCCAGAGATGTACGATTGGGTTCAGGGCTCTGGCTGGGGCCACTGAAGGACATTCACAGGGTTGTCCCTAAACCGCTCCTGTGTTGTCTTGGTCGTGTGCTTAGGACCATTGTCTTGTTGGAAGGTGAACCTTCAGCCCAGTCTGAGGTCCAGAGCTCTGCATCAGGTTTTCGTTAAGAATATCTTTGTACTTTGCTCCATTCAGCTTTCCCTCAACCCTAATCAGACTCCCTGTCCCGCCACCAGGCTTCACTGTAGGGATGGTACAGGCAGGTGATGATCTGGTTTCCTCCAGATATGATGCTTAGAACTGAGGCCATAAAGTTCAATCTTGGTTTCACTAGACCAGAGGATCTTGTTTCTCACAGTCTGGGATGGTCTGGTTAACCTTCTGGAAGTTTGTCCCATCTGCACACAGGTGTGACCAGAGTGACCATTGGGTTCTTGGTCACCTCTCCTAGCAAGACCCTTCTCCCCCGATTTACTTAGTTTGGTGGGACGGCCAGATCTAGGAAGAGTCCTGGTTGTTCCAGACTTCTTCTATGTAAGAATTATGGATGCCACAGTTCTCGAGAACTTTCAGTGCAGCAGACTAGGGTTGTCACGATACCAAAATTTTGATTCGATTTCTATAGCAAGAAAAAGTATTGCGATACTCGATACCATTCCGAAACCACACCGAAAAAATAAAACACCCAAAAATATGTGTGCCCCCATCAGACCTCAGAGCAGCCCACTGTGCCCCCATCAGACCTCAGGACAGCCCAGTGTGTCCCCATCAGACCTCAGATCAGCCCATTGTGCCCCCATCAGACCTCAGAGCTGCCCACTGTGCCCCCATCAGACCTCAGGGTAGCCCACTGTGCCCCCATCAGACGTCAGAGCAGCCCATTGTGCCCCCATCAGACCTCAGATCAGCCCACTGTGCCCCCATCAGACCCCACATCAGCCCACTGTGCCCCCATCAGACCCCACATCAGCCCACTGTGCCCCCATCAGACCCCACATCAGCCCACTGTGCCCCCATCAGACCTCAGATCAGCCCACTGTGCCCCCATCAGACCACTATGCCCCCATCAGACCTCAGGGCAGCCCACTGTGCCCCCATCAGACGTCAGAGCAGCCCACTGTGCCCCATCAGACCTCACATCAGCCCACTGTGCCCCATCAGATCTCACATCAGCCCACTGTGCCCCATCAGACCTCACATCAGCCCACTGTGCCCCCATCAGACCTCACATCAGCCCACTGTGCCCCCATCAGACCTCACATCAGCCCACTGTGCCCCCATCAGACCTCACATCAGCCCACTGTGCCCCCATCAGACCTCACATCAGCCCACTGTGCCCCCATCAGACCTCAGATCAGCCAACTGTGCCCCCATCAGACCTCAGATCAGCCAATTCTGCCCCCATTAGAATAAAATAAAAAAGTCTCTTACCTGTCCTGCGCCGCGGCTCCGCTCCAGGTCTGGCGCTCTGTGTCTTCTCCTCCCGGCGCTACACTGTCTCCTGACTGCGTGCAGCGTCAGGTCAGAGTGCGCGCACTACATCCTGACGCTGTACGCAGATAGGACAGTGCAGCGCGGGCAGAGATGACAGAGGAGCGCTGGACCCGGAGCGGAGCCGAGGCGCAGGACAGGTAAGAGACTTTTTTATTTTATCTGCCAAAGGTATCGCAAAATAGCAAATCCCGGTACCGAATCGATACTGGTATAAAAGTATCGATTCAGTATCGAAATATCGATACCCGTGACAACCCTACAGCAGACAATTTTTGACTCCTTTCTTCAGATCTCTGCCTCCACACAATCCTGTCTCTGAGCTCTACAGGCAGTTCCTTTCTCCTCATGGCTTGTTTTTTGCTCTGATATGTATTGTCAGCTGTGAGACCTTATACAGAGAGGGCTGTGTCTTTCCAAATCATGTCCAATCACCTGAATTTACCACCGGTGACTCCAATCAAGTTGTAGAAACATCTCAGTGATGTTCAAGGGAAACGGGAGGCCCCCAGAGATAATTTCCCCTTTAAATTATTGCTACCATCCTCCACGCTAGCCCGAGTTCTTCTATTTTCCCCATGTTTCCCTTAACTCACATTTTAGAAGTGAAAAGTCAATATATGGCGACCATCTTGACCATCTTTTTTAATTTCTTGTCCCATGATGCTTTGCTAAGGCATCACATAGAGAGGTGTGGCCAGATCACATCTATCACTATCTATAGTTATGTAGATGGACAGACACAGATACAGGTCTAAGGCACAGGAGAGGCTGCAGCCTGCGCCCAGTACAGCAGCGTGCAGCATGTCACAGGCAGTGTACAAACTCCAGCCCACTGCGGGGAGGGGCAGATATGATGGGTTAGTGATACTATTACATCATTTACAGGGCAGTGAAATTCTTTTAAAGGAGCCTCACATTATGTGCAGTTTTTATACCTACAGTTGTAATATGCGCCCAATGGTAGGGGGGGGGGGGGGTCGGTGTTTTTTGGACCCCTATGGTCAATTCATTTCAGCCCATTGATCCGTTTGGGCACTGCTATGTTCAGTGGCTGCAGTTTAGTGGAATGTCTCTTACTGTATCTCCAGAACAGGGCCACCACAGTGAAGGAGAGCACACTGCGCATGCGCGGCCTGATTTCCATTCACCTGGCTGGAGGGTGGCTGCGCATGCGCTGCTGCATTCCCTTCACTTTGGGAGCCCCATTCTGGAGATAGGTGCAGATCCCAGAGGTGGAACCTGCACCTCTGTGACAGTGATAGCATATCCTACCACTATGCCACCATCAATGTCCCAGATGGGAAGTATCCCTTTAATAAGGGCGGAGCCTGTAGATGATACTTAAGCAAAAATCAGCTTTTGGGTCACTTGACTGTGAAGTGTTCATCAACAATAGACAGAATCAGCACTTTGGGTGTGAATGGAGAAGAAAACACCATAAAGCACAACATATCGGCACCTATGGCAAACATTATTGTTAGCACGGTACAATTCCTTTAATCCGGCAACCAGGGTTCTGGGAAAGCACTTAACCCAGCATGTGACAATGATCTCTAGTTGGATTAGCGGACATTATGTGATATGTGCACACTGTGGACTTGTGGAGTAGAAATGAAGTATCGTTGCTGGTAAGGGTTGGTGCCATCATAGGTGCTTCAGTAAAATTCCTTTAATCTGGCACCTGTGGTCTGGAAGTCCTACAAATCTGGTTTGGTTTGGCGGATGTGACCAGATAGTCTTTGACAGAGGTCTTATGGAAGTGGGTCTGTAGACACCAGAACCTGGTATGTTTATGGATCGGGACTTCTGGTATACCGGCACCTCCGCGCTCCTCAGCATGCCGGATTATCAGAATTTTCCTGTACATTTCTTGCATTTCCAGTAAAGATTTCAGCATTTGGAGATATTTCCGCCAGCAGTTACGTTATTCTGCTCACATCACCAGTGGCTCTATGGCCACGCTTCAGTGACCCCCAGCCCTTCCCCCCAACCCGCATTCTGTAAGCAGTCACTGACAGCCGCAGCACATCAGCCATGCAGGTTACCAACTACCCTCATCATTCATCCCTGAAGAACGCAGCCATTTTTTAACATTATGTCATCAATATCTACTTTGCAGAGATGCAAATGCATTGTTTTGAATGATAAAGGGTATGTATACTTTTGCAACTATGTTTCATCTTAATCCAAGATAAGAAATGAAGCAACTTTGCATATAGTCTTGATTAAAAATCTCTGACCATTTTGTGTCTACAGCTTTTATACATACCTATATGTCTCCATGGTAACAGACTACAAATAAACCTTGTGTAGTCTGATCCCACAGTCATGGGTTACTTAGCAAATTCACAAAAAAGAAGGGTTAGAGTAAATGGAGGTTCATATGACTGCAGGATCAGACTACACATGGTTTGTTTGTAGTCTGTTACCATGGATACACATCGCTCTGCATGGTAACAACATTGTAGAGGGACGATTTGTAATCAGATAAAGTGAATCAATTTTTATTTTAGATTGGCTCAGTCACCAGGGAAGGCTGTCGTCACTTCCACATTTGGCATGTATGTTTAGTATGTACACTTGGAAACAGGGCCGGACTGGGACTGAAATTCAGCCCTGGCATTTTGAAATCAAAGAGGCCCACATGCCTCGACTTTTTAAAGTCACAGCCAACCCTTTTAGAGGCCCTAAAAATTATTAAAATATAATAATTTAATAAACGTAAACCACACCAAACAAGGTAAATAAACCGCCCCCTGCAGAGAGAGATGGAAAAGCTATATCTCCTGATAGGGTACGAGTCTAGAACTCAGACCCGGACTGATCAAAACTTTTGATATGTCTCTGTGACATGTCAAAAGTCTTTCAGTTCATCAGTGGCCCTATTACACAGATTGATGTGTAAAGGTCCTTTTACACGGGCCGATTATCGGCCAAAAAAGCGTTCCTAGGAACAGTAGTGCCGATAATCGGCCCGTGTAAGAGTGGCCCTAATCAGCCGACGAATGAGCAAAACGCTGATTGGATCTTTTGTACAAACCAAAATCCAATCTGTCGGGCGCACATCACCCTGTGTAAACAGGCGATGTGCGCCTGACAGTATGGAGCTTCCCGGCCACACGAGTGATACAGCGATCACTCGTGCGGCCCGGCGCTCGATTCATCGGGCCGTGTAAAGGCTCCCTGCATGAGCGCCGATGTCGCTGATCGGCGCTCGGGCAGGGAGACACATCTTCAATTTACGATTGTCAGTGCATGCTGGGAGTTGTAGTTCACCAGGGGGGGGGGCGGACGTTTAATAACTTTATTTTTTACACTACATCCAGTGAACCAACCTTCCCAGCCTCCCTGCTGGTTTTTCAGGTTTCTTTAATGTCTGTCCGTCTCACTAGCTGCTCCTCTTCCTGCTGTGAAAGCCTGACCCGCCGCTGCGTTCACTCACTGACTGGAGCTGTGAGCACGGTGGCGGGGCGGTACCTGCACAGCCAGGAAGGAGCCTCAAGCAGTGAGAAGCTGCTTCTCCATTGGCTGCTGTGGCCACCGTGAGGAGGTAAAGATGCGCCACGCAGCAGGGAGGGGTACAGGCGGCCCAGTGGTCGGCCGCATTGGGCGGCAATAGGATTAAAGTGCGACGTGCAGCTGCAGCTTCAGGGGGAAGATCAGGGGCGTAGCTAAAGGCTCATGGGCCCTGGTGCAAGAGTTAGCTTGGGCCCCCCCATCCAGTATAATACAGCGCCCCATACCTCTTACATCCAGTATAATACATCGCCTCATACCTCTTACATCCAGTATAATACAGCGCCCCATACCTTGTACATCCAGTATAATACAGCACCCATACCTCTTACATCCAGTATAATACAGCACCCATACCTCTTACATCCAGTATAATACTGCGCCTCATACCTCTTACATCTAGTATAATACAGTGCCCCATACCTCTTACATCCAGTATAATACAGCGCCTCATACCTCGTACATCCAGTATAATACAGCGCCCCATACCTCTTACATCCAGTATAATACAGCGCCTCATACCTCGTACATCCAGTATAAATACAGCGCCCCATACCTCTTAAATCCAGTATAATACAGCGCCCCATACCTCTTACATCCAGTATAATACAGCGCCTCATACCTCGTACATCCAGTATAATACAGCGCCCATACCTCTTACATCCAGTATAACTACGCCCCATACCTCTTACATCCAGTATAATACAAATATCTTACAGCGCCTCATACCCTTACATCCAGTATAATACAGCGCCCATACCTCTTACATCAGTATAGCGCTTATCCATACATCCAGTTATAATACAGCGCCATATAATCCATACCTTACATCCAGTCATAGTATACACATACCTCTTACATCCAGAGTAATTAACGCCCCATACCTCTTACATCCATACAGCCCCATACCATCCAGTATAACCAGATACCTCTTACATCCAGTATAATACAGCGCCATCATACACCATCTTACATCCAGTATAATACAGCGCCCCATACCTCTTACATCCAGTATAATACAGCGCCTCATACCTCTTACATCCAGTATAATACAGCGCCCCATACCTCTTACATCCAGTTTATATATATCCAGCATACCGCCCCACCCCATACCTCGTACATATCCAGTATAATACAGCGCCCCATACCTCTTACATCCAGTATAATACAGCGCCCCCATACCTCTTACATCCAGTATAATACAGCGCCCCATACCTCTTACATCCAGTAATACAGCGCCCCATACCGTATCCAGATATTACAGCGCCCCATACCTCTTACATCCAGTATATAATACAGCCCCCATACCTCTTACATCCAGTATAATACAGCCTCGCCCATTATCTACATCCAGTATAATACAGCGCCCCACCTCTTACATCCAGTATAATACAGCGCCCCATACCTCTTACATCCAGTATATACAATCCAGATACTTACAAGTATAATACAGCGCCCCATACCTCTTACATCCAGTATAATACAGCGCCCCATACCTCTTACATCCACATAAAAGCGCCCTACCTCTTACATCCAGTATAACAGCGCCCCCATACCTCTTACATCCAGTATAATACAGCAGCATACCTTACCCATAATACAGCCTCTTACATCCAGTATAATACAGCGCCCCATACCTCTTACATCCAGTGACGTCTCCTCTGATGTAGATCTTTTCTTTCCTCATCTTCTCTCCTGTGCAATGCCCCCCCCAGAAATGCCCCCATGTGCCAGTAAAAATGCCCCAGTGCCCCCCAGTGCCATGTGCCAGTGCCCCCAGTAAAAATGCCCCCATGTGCCATAAATAAATGCCCCCATAAGTGCCATGCCCCCAGTGCTCCCATGTGCCAGTAAGAAATGCCCCCCAGTGCCCCAATGTGCCAGTAACCCCCCCCCAGTGCCTTAATAATGCCCCCATGTGCCAGTAAAAATGCCCCCATGTGCCAGTAAGTAAATGCCCCCAATGCCCCCAGTCATGCCCCCAGTAAAAATGCCCCCCCAGTTCTCCGGTCCGTGCTACAATAAAAAAAAATTAACACTTATACTTACCTCCATGGTGCTGGCAGCGATGCGATGCAGGTCTGTTCTGGCCTGTGTCCCGGGCTGTACGGCTCAGGTGGCACGAAGGTTTGGAGGTACAAACAGAAGAGATTCTGGAGTATCATGGGGTGCCAGACCCTGAGACTCTGCGATCAGGGTCACCAAGTCTGGTTGCAAGACTGACACAACAACACCGGGTTTTAAAATCGTATCGGGCTGATTCCTGGGAGCGCTTTCAATGTCGAAGCTGCGAGACAGGGCGTCAGCCTTGACATTACGGGAACCTTCCACAAGAGAAACAGCCATGCAATGGGAATCACACCTAGGATCCCATTTCACCAGTTCCCGTTTGGCCCAATCGAAGACAGGGTTATGTGTCTCCAACCAGGGGAACCCTAAAATCACTTCTGATGACAAATTATGCATAAGCAAAAACTCCATCTTTTTGACATGGACCGACCCCACCTTAACTTCAAGGCAGGGGGTCATGTACCGTACGTCCCCCTGGGCAAAAGGGGCTGAGTCTGCTCCCGTGACATTAACAGGACACTGGAGCAGAAGGGGACATACCTCTAAACCTGAAAAGAATATGGGATCAACAAAATTAGCGGAGGACCCTGAATCGATCTGAGCATAACCCGAAACACTTCTCTCCCCCAACCTCAGAGATATTGGCAAGAGTAATTTATTCTTTTGGGTGAAGGTTACCTGTGCGCCTGAGTGACCCCTTCGATAGTCACTCAGGCATAGAAGTTCTTCCGGTGGTGGTCCTGGCCGGGACGGACATTGCCGAACTCGATGTCCTGCTTTCCCACAGTAAAGGCATAGATTGTTCTGCAGGCGATGCGTTCGTCTGACCTTGGCGTCAGTGGAGTCCACATGCATAGGTTCCTCTGGCGTGGGTATAACAGGAGGGGAAGGGTTAGGATAGGGAACTGGAAATGGTGAGGTTCTGGGATATCTCTCTCTCGTTGCCTATTCCTCAACCGTCGGTCGACTCGGATGGCTAAAGTCATACTCTCCTCGAGTGAGTCAGGGGTAGGGTAGGCCACCAGCATATCTTTTAACCGGTCACTCAGCCCTGCACGGAACTGAAAGCGGAGGGCAGAGTCATTCCAAGTGGAGAGACCACTCCACTGCCTAAATTCTGAACAGTATTCCTCTGCTGGACGTCTGCCCTGTCTTAATCCTGTCAACTGACGCTCAGCATTAGCTGCACAATCAGGGTCATCGTACAGCAGCCCTAATGTCAGAAAAAAATTGATCAACAGTCAGCAGTTCAGGAGAGTCAGGCGATAAGGAGAAGGCCCACTCCTGTGGTGGCCCTTGGAGAAGGGACATAACTATGCCTACCTTCTGGGCCTCATCACCAGAGGACCGGGGGCGTAACCTGAAAAACAACTTACATCCTTCCCGGAAGGCACAAAATTTTTTCCTGTCCCCCGTGAATTTATCTGGGAGCTGGACGGGCGGCTCAAGTGGTGATGGGGAAGTCAGAGTAAGTTGTCGTGGAACAGTCTCCTGCTCCTGGACCCTTACAGCTAGCTCTTGCACCCTGGTATTGAGCTGCTGCATTTGGTCCACCATATTTGTCATGGCCGTTCTGTTGTCCATGAGGCAAAAACTACAGTTAGGCTGGCTATTCTGTCAGGACTCGGGGGTACAGACAACACAAGACAGTAGGCCCTGAGGCTGAACCCACCCACTGTCCCTACCTACTTGCCTCAGACGGCCCTAGGCGGCCGCGGACAACCACGATGGCGTTCCCTATACTGAATAAGTGGAACACCAAACAGGACAGACAAACAACTAAAAACGGACAAAGGAGAAAACAAGGACAGAACCACACAGCAATGCAGTAATTATCGGCAATACAGACAAAAGTCAAAGGTCAGGCGGAGGGTGGATAAGTACGCAATCAGAGGGACTAGGAAGGGAACAAACCGGAGAAGATACAGGGGCGCTGGGATCCAGGTATGAACCGAAATAGCCAGCAAGCAAGTGAGCAGCTAGCTGACATTTATCCAGGATCAGAGGCTGGGTCCAGAAGCTGATTGGACCAGCCCTGATCTCAGTAACAAGTTCAGCTGAAGCACAAATCCTAAAGAGCATAGTAACTCCTGCATTGCTGGACAAAAGCAAATCGGGTGTGTCACAACAACCCAGGCACAGTTCACACTAGGTATTGCACACCCTGACAAGAACTCCGTCACATAGTAATATTGTCAAAGATCCCTTAAGGTAAAGACACCATTACTTGTGATTATCTCTTGTTGATCCAGAAGAAGGAGCTAGTTCAGCCCAGTACCCATTGATTGTGTCCCCTAAATGCAGGACCATACACAGGGCATACTCATAGGGCCCAGGGTCAGACTTGGGTTCCTTGGGCCCACCAGAGGAAATTATTTTTGGGGCCCAACCCCCCATATCATCAATGAGTCTCCAAAGGCAGCTTCAAATCCAGATTTTTTTCTCTCCTGGACCTTTAGGGTCCACGGTATCAGAGCCTGGGCCCACTGTAGGATCCTCTGGTACTCTGGTGGGCCAGTCCAATGCTGATAGGGCCCCACAGCAAACTACATATGGACCCCCCTGCGAATTTCTGCCAAATTCTGGGGGAAATTATTAACAAAAAAAGTTAATTCTTCATTACCCTTTTTGTTTCGGCAAAAGTGGAACGGGTTATTTATAAATATTTTGAACGCCGTATTTCAGTTGCCATAAATACACTGATAAATCTGTTCATACGGCTCCTGCTTGCCCTCACACTATTATATTATAAAACTGTCTGCCTGCAGCCTCCACTGGGGGGAGCTTCGTGCATTGGAACGTATACAGTTACTATGAAATGCAATGGCAGCTGTAAAAATCACTTGCCACTTCCCTCTAGTGGTGGCTGTAGGAAAATGTGGTGGATTTATGTTGGGAAGAGAAGAAGGAGTTCAGTCCTCGACCCTATAGCAGTCAGTTGGTCAGCTCCCGTGGTAGGTATGTCACTGCCTAAATGAAAATAGGCACATAGAAAAAAGATGACCCTGTAAATTCCTGAGCATTTCTGGATGAGCAGCGCACTGATGCCTCTTCTGAATTCACTACATCTGTTAACAGTCCACACATGGAGAAGCAAGACCTCAGCGATCCAAGTCGATGAGGGAGATTTATCAAACTGGTATAAAGAAGAACTGGCTTAGTGGCCCATAGCAACCAATCAGATTCCTCCTTTCATTTTGGACAGCTCCTTTGGAAAATGAAAGGTGGAATCTGATTGGTTGCTACGGGCAACTAAGCCAGTTCTACTTTACATCAGTTTGATAAATGTCTCCAATAGCATTTAACCCTATGGACACGTTCAGACCATACATCAGGTACTTACTGAAAATCAGACATCATATAGGACATGACAATCTCTTTCTAACAAAGCTCGAACCAGCCCTGTACCTCACATGGATCCAGAGATCTCCACATTCATTGCTTCAATTGTTCTGCTAGATTCATTTTAGGCTGGTAGCTCAGAGGGTATATCCTTTCTCAGGGGCATGTCCTTTCTGCTGCTGCTCCCTTTGTATCACATCTCCGGGTGCGTGTCCTTTCTGCTGCCGCTCCCTTTGTGTCACATCTCTGGGTGTGTGTCCTTTCTGCTGCAGCTCTTGTCGTATCACAATTCAGGGGGTGTGTAGTTTCTGCTGAAGCACTCTCCCTATGACAGTTCAGGGGGTGTATCCTTTCTGCAGTAGACCTTTCTCTACAAGGCTTGGACTACATGGCGACAAGTGTCGCACCAAAGTCGCGCCACCTATTTTGTAATGCTAAAAAACCCATCCGAGATGGATTTTTGTGCGACTGTCGTGTTGCAGTCGCAGCATGTCGCAGTGCGACACCACAGACTTGACAAAATGTCGCAATGCGGTTGTACCCTTTTTGTTGCGCGACACGTCCTCGTGTAGCCCTAGACTAATTGGCACAGCTTCTAACAGATATAGCTGGTGGCAAATGAAGGATGGAACTGAGCACGTGTGACCACCTCAGTGATGTTACTGAGGTGAACAGAGAAATGTGGAACAGAGAGAACTGCAGGTGGCGCTGTACAGATACATTTTATTGAACAAGTTTTTGGCTATACTAAATTCTTATTTTCATGCAGTTACATAAGTATTCAGATCCAGGTGCTGATTTGAAAAATATAGAAACATTTCCCATTTTGGTCCCTACTTTACTTGCCCCTTCCTGTATTTTCCTTTGCCATTACTTCCCTCGCCCCTCTTTTTCACCCTCCCTGTCTGTATCATTTGTTTCCTTAAAGGGGTATTCCGGTAGGTAAAAGTTATCGCCTATTCATAGGACTATCAGATCGGTGGGGGTCCTACCGCTGGGACCCCAACTGATCACAAGAACAGGGGCCCCGTACCCCTTTCAGGTCCCCTGCTGCTACCCTCAGATGTGCGCGGCCGCTCCATTCATGTCTATTGGAGTTCCAGAGATAGCAAAGTACAGCACTCGCCTATCTCCGAAACTCCCATAGAAATGAATGGAGGGGCCGCACACATGTGTGACCGGCCACCCTGGTCATTTCAGGGGAGCAGCAGGGGGTGCTGCAGGGGTACGGGGCCCCCGTTCTCCTCATTGGTGTGGGTCCTACTGTTGGGATCCGATAGTTATCTCCTATCCACAGGACGTTTAATTATCACCTACCGGAACACCCCTTTAAGAAAGGCTGGACATGGTGCACATTTGTGTGCACCAAAACCGCACATAAATCCCCAATATTTATCATGTTTTTGGTGAGATTTTTTTTCTGCAGATTTGGTGCTGGTTTTCCTTAGATGTCTTCCATTGAAAAGGGTGAAATCCACGCAAGAAAAACGCAAATGTGCGCAATACACACTGTGTGCAGGCACCATAAAGGGGTGGTCTGACCGACCCCAAAGCAATATTTAATGGGAAGCTCCCATCTCCTCTCGTTCCTGTCTCCAGTGGGCCGGCAGTGTGACGTCCCCTCAGTGGTCATGTCCACCACTGCAGAAAATATAGAACATGTCCTGCAATAGAGGACAAGAATAGGCATTTTAAACGGGGCGCAATTTGCAGAACACACTCCGGGCGGCATCCTTGGTATTGCGAAACCGCATTTTTGCGGATCCGCAATACTACGGCTGTCTGAACGGGCCCTTAGGGATGTTATTTAGGAAGCCTTGATCACATAGTGGCACAAGCCCTTGAAGTCTTTTTTTACTCTTTCATTTTGTTACAATGTTACAGTTATTTCAAACAATGTATAAAAAACATTAAAACAATTTGGATTTTTGGCTCCAGGATACATTGTCATTCCTGGATTGTCGGCTCCGGGATACATTGTCATTCCTGGATGTTTGGCTTCAGGATACAATGTCATTCCTGGATTGTCGGATCCTGGATACAATGTCATTCTTGGATGTTCGGCCCCTGGATACATTGTCATTCCTGGATGTTTGGCTTCAGGATACATTGTCATTCCTGGATGTTTGGCTTCAGGATACATTGTCATTCCTTAATTGTCAGCTCCGGGATACAATGTCATTCCTGGGTTGTCGGCTCCTGGATACATTGTCATTCCTAAATTGTCGGACCCTGGATACAATGTCATTCCTGGGTTGTCGGCTCCAGGATACAATGTCATTCCTGGGTTGTCGGCTCCAGGATACAATGTCATTCCTGGGTTGTTGGCTCCGGGATACATTATCATTCCTGAATTGTCAGCTCCGGGATACATTGTCATTCCTGAATTGTCGGCTCCAGGATACATTATCATTCCTGAATTGTCGGCTCCAGGATACATTGTCATTCCTGGGTTGTCGGCTCCTGGATACATTGTCATTCATGGATTGTCGGCTCCGGGATACATTGTCATTCATGGATTGTCGGCTCCAGGATACATTGTCATTCTTGGATGTTCGGCTCCGGGATACATTGTCATTCCTGGATGTTCGGCTCCGGGATACAATGTCATTCTTGAATGTTCGGCTCCTAAATACATTGTCATTCTTGAATGTTTGGCTCCTGGATACATTGTCATTCTTGGATGTTCAGCTCCGGGATACAATGTCATTCCTGGATTGTTGGCTCCAGGATACATTGTCATTCCTGGGTTGTCGGCTCCAGGATACATTGTCATTCCTGAATTGTCGGATCCTGGATACAATGTCATTCCTGGATTTTTGGCTCCGGGATACATTGTCATTCATGGATTGTCGGCTCCAGGATACATTGTCATTCATGGATTGTCGGCTCCGGGATACATTATCATTCCTGGGTTGTCGGCTCCTGGATACATTGTCATTCTTGGATGTTCGGCTCCGGGATACAATGTCATTCTTGAATGTTTGGCTCCTGGATACATTGTCATTCCTGGATGTTCGGCTCCGGGATACAATGTCATTCCTGGGTTCTCGGCTCCAGGATACATTGTCATTCCTGGGTTGTCGGCTCCAGGATACATTGTCATTCATGGATTGTCGGCTCCAGGATACATTGTCATTCCTGGGTTGTCGGCTCCGGGATACAATGTCATTCCTGGGTTGTTGGCTCCAGGATACATTGTCATTCTTGGATGATCGGCCCCTGGATACATTGTCATTCCTGGATTTTTAGCTTCGGGATACATTGTCATTCCTGAATTGTCGGCTCTGGGATACAATGTCATTCTTGGATGTTCGGCTCCAGGATACATTGTCATTCCTGGGTTGTCAGCTCCAGGATACATTGTCATTCCTGGGTTGTTTGGCTTCAGGATACATTGTCATTCTTGGATGATCGGCCCCTGGATACAATGTCATTCCTGGATTTTTAGCTTCGGGATACATTGTCATTCCTGAATTGTCGGCTCTGGGATACAATGTCATTCTTGGATGTTCGGCTCCAGGATACATTGTCATTCCTGGGTTGTCGGCTCCAGGATACATTGTCATTCCTGGGTTGTCGGCTCCGGGACACAATGTCATTCCTGGGTTGTTTGGCTTCAGGATACATTGTCATTCCTGGATTTTTAGCTCCGGGATACATTGTCATTCCTGAATTGTCGGCTCCAGGATACATTGGCATTCCTGGGTTGTTGGCTCCAGGATACATTGTCATTCCTGAATTGTCGGCTCCTGGATACAATGTCGTTCCTGAGTTGTCGGCTCCTGGACACATTGTCATTCCTGAATTGTCGGATCCTGGATACAATGTCATTCCTAGATTTTTGGCTCCGGGATACATTGTCATTCTTGAATGTTCAGCTCCTGGATACATTGTCATTCTTGGATGTTCAGCTCCGGGATACATTGTCATTCCTGGGTTGTCGGCTCTTGGATACATTGTCATTCCTGGGTTGTCGGCTCCAGGATACATTGTCATTCCTGGGTTGTCGGCTCCAGGATACATTGTCATTCTTGGATGTTTGGCTCCGGGATACATTGTCATTCCTGGGTTGTCGGCTCTTGGATACATTGTCATTCCTGGGTTGTCGGCTCCAGGATACATTGTCATTTCTGGGTTGTCGGCTCCGGGATACATTGTCATTCCTGGATGTTTGGCTCCGGGATACATTGTCATTCCTGGATGTTTGGCTTCAGGATACATTGTCATTCCTGGATGTTTGGCTTCAGGATACAATGTCATTCTTGGATTTTTAGCTCCGGGATACATTGTCATTCCTGAATTGTCGGCTCTGGGATACATTGTCATTCTTGGATGATCGGCCCCTGGATACATTGGTATTCCTGGATTGTTGGCTCCTGGATACATTGTCATTCCTGGGTTGTCGGCTCTGGGATACATTGTCATTCCTGAGTTGTCAGCTCCTGGATACATTGTCATTCCTGAATTGTCGGATCCTGGATACAATGTCATTCCTGAGTTGTCGGCTCCTGGATACATTGTCATTCCTGAGTTGTCGGCTCCAGGATACATTGTCATTCCTGAGTTGTCGGCTCCTGGATACAATGTCATTCCTGGATTTTTGGCTCCGGGATACATTGTCATTCATGGATTGTCGGCTCCAGGATACACTGTCATTCCTGGGTTGTCGGCTCCTGGATACATTGTCATTCCTGGATTTTTGGCTCCGGGATACATTGTCATTCTTGAATGTTTGGCTCCTGGATACATTGTCATTCTTGAATGTTCAGCTCCGGGATACATTGTCATTCATGGATTGTCGGCTCCAGGATACATTGTCATTCTTGGATGTTTGGCTCCGGGATACATTGTTATTCCTGTATTGTCTGCTCCGGGATACATTGTCATTCTTGGATGTTTGGCTCCGAGATACATTGTCATTCTTGGATTTTCGGCTCCAGGATACATTGTCATTCATGGATTGTTGGCTCTAGGATACATTGTCATTCCTGGATTGTTGGCTCCAGGATACATTGTCATTCCTGGGTTGTCGGCTCCAGGATACATTGTCATTCCTGGGTTGTCGGCTCCAGGATACATTGTCATTCCTGAATTGTCGGATCCTGGATACATTATCATTCATGGATTGTCGGCTCCTGGACACATTGTCATTCCTGAATTGTCGGATCCTGGATACATTGTCATTCCTGGGTTGTCGGCTCTGGGATACATTGTCATTCTTGGATGTTCGGCTCCGGAATACATTATCATTCCTGGGTTGTCGGCTCCAGGATACATTGTCATTCCTGGGTTGTCGGCTCCAGGATACATTGTCATTCCTGGGTTGTCGGCTCCAGGATACATTGTCATTCTTGGATGTTCGGCTCTGGGATACATCGTCATTCTTGGATGTTCGGCTCCGGAATACATTATCATTCCTGGATTTTCAGCGCAGACCTTTTGTCTATTGCATGTCACTTATTGTCTGAGGCTTCTTATCGTCATTAACCTGAATTTCTGGAATCACTGAGCACAGACGCAGCGCACTCCAAACCTCTCGGCGGTGCCAAGTGGAGCGTAAGCATCCAGCGTCTTGTGGGTTCGAGCCCTGGAACGTGGTTATATACGGGCAGCGATCATACTGAGGAGATCCAGCCTAATCCTGGATGTGCGTCCTCACAGCTGTGCGGTGGCTTTTGTAGCTTTACATTGCTTTTTGTGTACTTTTTATTTTTTGTAGTAGTAGAAAGCAGCGTAACGATGCCAAGGTCGTTACTTCTCTGTAAGCCCTGCGGTGGTGCATCCATTAACTTTCTGGTGCATAATCAATAGGAGCTAAAGAATTATTACATAATGTACCGGTCTTGACACATCTGTAAACGGCATGCACATGGACAGCACCCGTGTATTGTATAGCATGGGACACACGCTTTTCTGCTTTTCCTAGGCCAGTGACGTCACATTCATCAGTCACATGGCCTAGGAGCAGCGCGATACCATGCACAGCCACTATACTATGTGCGGCGCTGTGCTTGGTGAGCGGGGAGAACAGGAACACCAGTACCTTCTCAAACAGCTGATCGGCGGGGATCCAGGGTGTCAGACCCCCACTGATCAGATACTGATGACCTATCTAGTATAAAAATTTCAGAAATCCCTTTTAAAGGTTTAACCCTTTAACAGCCACCCTTGCTCGCTTTGGCATTTCGCCCCCCAGGTCTCCCTCTCTGGCCTCACGATTAGCTGCATCGGATACAGCAGCGGAATAAATGAATAATAATGGGAGCGTGGACTTTTGGAAGCGTCTGACACAATAGACCATCTGCATCCGTCTCATCCGCAGCGTCTGCGGCCACGGGCTAGTGTCAGAAATTTAATCCAGTCTGTAGCCACAGGTTCAATCCGGCACGAAAACCGTAATCTCACCCGACGTCGGTAGAAAATCAATACAAAGTTGTCGACAGTAATTATTCTTGTGATATCTGCTGTTTGTAGACATTTCCTAGGGAAAGTGGTGGGCGCCGCTGATCTTAAAGAAGAACTCCCACAAAAATTTTTATTCTCTGACCTGTTAGAAAGATGCGTGATATAATCTGTAATGATTGTCATTTTCTTATCAGTGACTGTTTCTGTGAGTAATAACCTCTCTTCTTATTGTAGCTGGGTCATGTGACCAACTCCCTGACCTCCAACTGACCCAGGACAGGAAGCCAGTAACTGCTCTATTCATTCCTATGGGAGCCTCACTTTCAGTCTCATAGAAATACATAGAGAATTAGACTTCCTGTCCACACATAAGTCTCTGTGTGAGTTGGTGGGTCTAATTGCTGGTCACATGACACAGATAAGAAACTTCAGTATGATAGAAGTTAAAAATTCAGACACTGGTAAGAAAATGACATTCACTGCAGATTATATCATGTACATTTCTAGCAGGACATGGAATAAAATTTTTGTCGGGAGTTCTTCTTTAAGTACAAGCTTGCATGAAATTCAAAAAACACGCCCGCCTTCCTCCTAAAACAGCGCCGCTCCAGAGGCTGTGTCTGGTACTGCAGCTTGACCCAATTCATTTGAACTGCAATACCTGATACGGCCTCCAGACGAGAGTGGCACTGTTTTAGGAAGGAAGCAGCCATGTTTTTTTCTAGCCTCACACAACCCCTTTAAACCTGAACGCTTTCCGCACTTCTAGGTCATGTTACTATGTAGGACTGGGAATATTAATAGAATGTAGCCTCATTTTCCGTGTCCCGATTTGACTTCTTACCCGCCTGTTGGTTGTGAACCGGTAAAAAAATCTAATAAAGGAAGAAGATTCTCAATTAAAACCTGGAGCAGAAGGTGGATGTGAATAGTGAGATCCGCTGTGTCCTGGCAGCGCCCTTCGGCGCTGCAATCTGCTGCCGAGAACGTATTCTGCATGGATATTGCTTTGGATATTATAGGAGACAGTACACATTACAAGAAGAAGGGGCAGGGAGTCTTAAAGAAACAGTATATAGGCAGAAAATATGTAAGAAATTAGAGTAAAAAGCAGAAATTCCTTCCCTAAAGGGGCACTAAACCTGAGGGTGAATGATACGAGGGGATAGTCGGGCCCCCAGTGTATGTCAGTCCTGACAAATATGCAGCAGGCCCAAGAATAGAGTAGAGGACAGGAACGCTGATAGTGGTGCTGCTGGGGGTAGTAGTCATGGTGTCAGTCCTCACCCTGGCACTCTCTGAGACATGCGGTGATGGGATGGGCACACCCTTTCTTCCTCTTGGGGCACACCCTGGTTAGAAGGCTTCTGCCGGGTGGTGGTTGCGTGCCTTTGGTGTGAATGGGGTTGTGTAAGTGCAAGACATGGCTTTCTTTCTTTATTTCTCAGTTTTTAATTTCTGTGCTGTGTTTAATGTTCTTTCAACCCTTTCTTGTCTTGAGACACTGACAGCTAGGACTTAAATGGGTTTTTCGGGACTTACATATTAGACCAGCAGGGGTGCACCGAGCCTTTCTGCTGCCTGAGGCGAAAACTGAAATGGCGCCCCCAATACCAATTTCTTAACCCAACCCCTTCCCTCCAGTCCTACTGTTAAAGACATTACATACCGAGCTACAAAACATACAGGGTAATACAGCACCACATACCTCTTACATCCAGCGATGTCTCCTCTGATGTAGACGTTCTCATTCTTTATCTTCTCCATTCAGACCAGACCCCCATGATGATTTCTTCCAGCCATCTCTTGTCTCTGCAGAGTATGACAAACAGACATCTTAGGTTCCTACTTTTCCATCCTCCTCCTCCCACCTTTTCAACACCCATCCTGTGCACCCCCAATACTATACTGCAGAAGCAGATAATCAGCCTGAAAATACTATTACTGCACGCATAGTGCCCCCTTCAATAATTTTTGGCACACACTGCCCTAATGAATAACTATGCCCAGCAAATAGCGTCTCTTAAACTTATAGTGCCGTAACCATAGCGTCCTCCAAAAATAATTGTGCTAAACCGATACTGTGCCAGGGTGCCTCCCAATGTAAAAGTCCTCCCAAAAGTCCCACCAATAGTAATAATTCTCTTCCAGAGTGCACTGTGTGGTAACAGTGCACCCAAAGGTAATAATGTCCCTCATATTGCCCCCCAGTAGTATTGATTCCCCGTGTAATGTGTGTCAAAAAATACCCCCTTGTAATGTGGCCTGTACAAAAATGCTCCCTTATAATGTGCGCTAAGTACAAAAAATGCCCGCCTTATGTGCCAGTAGAACGAATGTCCCCATAGTGGCCCCATAGTATAATGTGTTCCAGTACAAAAATGCTCCTTTTTACAGCCGCAATGTCTCCGTAGAGCTTTCTCCAGTTACAAAATAATGACCCCCACCCCATTGTGACCCAACACCATGCTGCCAAATAAAAATAGTAAACTCCAATACTTACCTCCACTCTGCTGTCAGAGATGCAGTGCAAGACACGGACCTCTTATAGTCTGTGACCTGAGCTCTATACAGCCCGGGTCAGGCAGCGATAATGATGACACCGTCCTCTGATAGGCTACAGAAACAAGGACTAAAGTCTATTAGAAGAAATGGTGGGCCAGGGAGATATCGCTCCTGTGCCTCGTCGCGACATTCAACTGTATTGCTGTCCTGAGTACAGAGAGAGGTGAGCGTTTCCACAATGAAAGCGCTCATTGCTCATGGCCCTTCCGTTGCCCTCTCTTGCCCCTACTTGGTGCTGCCCTAGCTGTTATAGGGAGAGAGCTGCAGCAGAAAGAACATACCCCCTAAGCTGTGATAGGGAGATGGCTGCAGTAGAAAGGACATGCCCACTAAGCTCTGATAGGGAGAGTGCTGCAGCAGAATGGACATGTTTCCTAAGCTGTGATAGGAAGAGAGCTGCAGCAGAAAGAACATGCCCCCTAGGGAGAGGGCTGCAGCAGAAAGGACACACCCACTAAGCTATGATAGGGAGAGAGCTGCAGCAGAAAGAACATGCCCCCTAGGGAGAGGGCTGCAGCAGAAAGGACACACCCACTAAGCTATGATAGGGAGAGAGCTGCAGCAGAAAGAACATGCCCCCTAGGGAGAGGGCTGCAGCAGAAAGGACACACCCATTAAGCTATGATAGGGAGAGAGCTGCAGTAGAAAGGACATTCCCCATGAGCTGCCAGCTGGATATAAATCTAGCAGAGCAATGAATGTGGAGATCTCTGGACCCATGTGAGGCACAGGGCTGGTTCTAGCTTTGTTACAAAGAGATTTTCATGTGCTATATGATGTCTGATTTTCATTTTTTGAATTAATCATGGGATAACCCCTTTAATGCTTGTTCTCTTCCCTTCCGTCCATCGCCCCCTGGCTCCCGCCATCCTCTCCGTGTCCCCGGATGATTATGTTTAGTCACAATCAGTCAGCGCTCGCAGAACACAATTATTTAGCCTCATCAAATGACTGTTAATGAAGGTGATAAATCTCCCCGGGGACCTGAGGTAGAAGCCGTCAGCTGTACCGGATGAGGTTCTGCAGCTCATTTACATGTCAGATGACGGGTGAGGGCTGTTGTCATGACCCATGAACTGATTATTGCCTTTGTCAAATTTTTTCACCAGCAGAAATGTCAGAAACAATTATATGCAAATGGGCAGATGACTTAAAGGGAGTGTGTGACCGGGAAATTCATGCATACTGTCTTGTAGGGCCACATCAGCTGAATGTACGTGTCCCTTTCCCTTAGCTATCCGTTACTTCATTGTGAAGAAAAAACACTTGTAATCCATATGCAAAGGAGCAGTTAAGTACAGTGAGCAACCTTGCTCCTCCTACTTCCTCTGCCAGCCCCTCCCCTTCCTTCTTGATTGATCAGGCCAGGTTCCTGCTACTTTGTGGCTTTACTTTTAGGTTATTCCCGATTCCTTTGAGACTGGATCCAGAGGATGCTACCCCGCTGATATCCCAGTATACTAAGCCTTCCCATCTCGTTACATTCTGTATTTTCTACTCCACCATTATTCCGCTACCAGCACCTGGATCTGAATACTTTTGTAATTGCATGTAATAAAAAATTTAGCATAGACACTGAGCTATTCAATATAATCTATCTGTATAGCACCACCTGCTGTTTGTTCTTTTTTCTTATTTCTTTGTCCTGCTCACTGAGATGGCTGCACATGCTCAGTTTCATCCTTCAACAGCCTCCTGAGCTATAATAGGGAGAGCATGGACACGCCCCCTGAGCTGTGATAGGGAGAGAGCTGAGACACGCCCCTTTAGCTGCAGCAGAAAAGACACTCCCCTTGAGCTGTCAGCTTGATATAAATCTATCAGAACAATGAATGTGGAGATCTCTGGATCCATGTGAGGTACAGGGCTGGTTCTAGCTTTGTTAGAAAGAGGTTGTCATGTACTATATGAGGTCCGATTGTCATTCTTTTACATTAGTCATGGGATAACCCCTTTAAAGATACCCACTGTGTATAGAGGCAGAGTGGCAATGCTCCGGGCAGATGGATATTTGGCTATTTTCCCTTGTCCTGTCCTAAGTTTTGTTAAAAATAAAAATCTGGCTTTGGCTCCTAGGGAGATACCTCTTTGCATATTATTTTCCCATGGAGCATTGCCACAAAGTCTCCATATACAACAGGTCTCTTTAAGGGCATCTGTCAGCAGTTTTGTACCTATGACACTGGCTGACCTGTTACATGTACACTTGGCAGCTGAAGACATCTGTGTTGGTCCCATGTTCATATGTGCCCGCATTGCTGAGAAAAATGATGCTTTAATATATGTAAATGAGCCTCTAGGACCAATGAGGGCGTTGCCATTACACCTAGAGGCCCTGCTCTCTCTACAACTAGTGTGCCCTCCGCACTTGGATTGACAGGGCCAACTGTGATGATTTTTACACTGGTTGCTCGGTCTATCAAAGTGCAGAGGGCGTGGCAGTTGCAGAAAGAGCAGAGCCTCTAGGTGTCATAGTGACACCCCTCCCTAACTGGTAACACCCATCTGGACCTTTATTACAGACTGCTGGCAATTCATAAACTTCTAGTAGGTATAGCAGAGGAACTTCAAAAAATGGAGTACATGCTCCATTGATGCTCCAGAATTGGTATTACTTTGGGAATGCAAGTGCGTAGTTACCTAAATAGAGATGTCAGTAGAGGGGACAGCAATTGTAATCCACTTAGGCTGGGTTCACAAGCTTCGGATGCACTACAGCAAAGGCGCTTCGGAGATTTTTCTGTGTGTGTCACAGAAAAAAAAAACTTGGCAAAAAGTAATTTGGTGGCCCAACAAATAAAAACGTTAGGGCCATTAAACCACCGCCAAAATCGGCCTTGCATTTACTGTACATCCAGAGCTGTGAGCTTTGGCACATGTCTAAAGCCGGATTTGTTGCTTTGTTATAGTCATTGCCTCTGCAGTAAAGGACCACAGATTTTACATTGTAAAAATAGTTTCAGGGTATGGTACAGCTTTTTTTTTTTTTTTTTTTTAAATCCTCTCATATCCAAAAATGAAAATGTATTATTTTTTGTAGAGGTTTTAATTTTATTTTTCAATCTTTATAAAAATTATTTCTGAAATATTTCCATTTTCACCCAGGCCAGTGGTGCGCACAGAACGGCCTGACACTTCTGACACATTTCTCTATTCATCTGTGCCGTGCGGAGCTGATAGTGTCCTTAGAGAGCGGTAGTTGACAGGATGCTGCTGGAGACTAGATAGGCAGGATTATATCACCCACAGTTACAGCTGAGCTAATTTCTTAAAATTTGATTCGGGTGCAGGCCTAGTAAATTTGATCCGGATAACAAATGCTCTTATTGCCTGAAAATCTCTCTCTTCTCGGTTCTCTCTGTCTCTCCTTTCTCTCACTCTCTCTTCCCTCTCTCCCTTCTTACTCGTCGCTACTCTCTCTCCTGATCTCTTCTCACTTTCTCCTCTCTCTTCCTTCTCATTCCTGTCCCCGTCGCCTGTAAGTACAATATGTGTGAGGGGCCGGGCATTTGGGGAGGCATTTTAGGGGTTGGATAACCCCTTTAAGTCCCATTTGGCTCCATCCGTTTCCGCTGTCAAAGCACACCCTTTTGCCTGCCCTGTTTGTGCATATGTGAAATTGATTTCTGAAGTCATTACCCGAAGTCTCGCTAGACTTTGTGAAGTAATAACTTCGGCTCATAGGAGCCAACACATTCTAATACTGTACAGAGCTCCCGCTCCACAGTGGCGTACTAAGGTGGGGGCGGGGGGTGTGGTCCTCCCCGGGTGCCAGATCTCAGGAGGTGCAAGAAGCAATGAGCGCTTCCATCAATACAGATGGAAGCGCTCATTGCTGGAGCGCAGGGAGCTGGGTACTGTCACCCACCTCCCTGCGCTCCTCCTCTCCCTAAGGCCGGCAGCGCTTTGATTGGTGAAGCAGAGAGACTTCTCCCCACTCCACTATTCAGGCTGCAGGCACGGATCGCGCTGCTGGAATGTGTGGGCAGCCTGCAGCCCCGAAATCTTCATGAGCTCCGCCCACACATTGCTGCAGAGCCATCTGTGCCTGCAGAGAGGACTTCAGGAACGGGACAAGGTGAGTAGCTACTGTGTTTTTTTTGTTTTTTTTTAATACAGAGGGGGCATTACTACTGTAGAGGGGGCACAGGGGGCATTACTACTGTAGAGGGGGCACAGGGCATTACTACTCTGAAGGGGGCACAGGGGGCATTTCTGCTCTGGAGGGGGCACAGGGAACTTTGCTACTCTGGAGGGGGCATAGAGGGCATTACTACTCTGGAGGGGGCACAAGGGCATTACTACTCTGGAGGGGGCACAGAGGGCATTACTACACTGGAGGGGCACAGATGCCCTTTAAAGTAGAATTCCCCTTTAAATAGCAATACATGGTCTTTGAGAGCTATGTCAATATCTGTACACATGGCTGCACCTTGCAAAAGAATCCAATGATCAAAATCTTGCTTCCTTGCAGTCACCACTAGAGGGAGCTCACTGCACTCAAATGTATACAGGTCCAGTTGAACACATTAAAGAGCTCCCCTAGTGGCTGCTGTAGATAGAAAGTATTTTATTATTGAAAGGAGTTTTCCAGTGCCACAATAAATGCTGGCAGCCGGGTCAAAGTGGCTTAAAAACATGAAAGAAGTGCTACTCTTCACCACCAGTCCCACGCTGCTGCCAGGCAGTGCTCTTTGTTTCCAGCTCCCATCTCGCCAGGCATTTCCGGCCTGGATCGGTGGAGATGAGTACTGCTTCTTTTATGCTTTTAAGCCACTGGGACGCCACTTATCATTACATATAATTGCAGTATATAAGCAGCAGACTGTCGGGACACCTGCCGGAATTTATGCTTTGTAAAAGGCGAGAACTTCCCGGTGACCTTCCTTTCCGTCGGCGCCGTCGCTGCAGCCCTATACGCAATGCAAACTGATAATTAAGGAGCATAAATGTGTTACAATGTATTTTCCGTGCAAATGATTGTCTAACCTCATACATCGGAAAACGCTGAAGCACCAGCATAATTACCATGTCTACAAGCGAAAGATTTTCCGTCATAAATAGGCAGAAAGAGACGATTTTCTGTTAGATTCTCTGAAATTCCTGTATACCTCAAACCTTACGTTTGTCTCTGGTTCCCTCTGTCAGGACGGGTTCATTGCGGAGAGCGGTGACTCATTTCCATATGTGTTGTAGGCTTTCATTAAGTGGGTGCAAGCTCCATTATATAAAACGGAATTTAATTGAGAAAGCCTTAAAGGGACAGTATGTCTTCAATTCCAGATGATACTGAAAGAAAAGGCTTCTTGAATCTAGTCTTACTCCTCAGCTGTGGCAGAAGGGGACATACGAGAAATGATATCGTTTGAGAGCGTTTCAAATTTAAAGTGTAACTGTCATGTTTTCATCAAAGATTTAATTTTAGCATATGTTACTGCTGCTGCAGGATTATGCATAAAGCAATCTTTAGTTTTTTCACGTAGCACTGTTATCCTTGAGTTTTTCCCTTAGTTTCGGCTGGTTTGAACCATTCATGAGAATCTTCTCAAGATGGCTCCTCTGCCAGTTTTCTGAGGCCAAAACGGTCTTCTCTCACTTCACATACACACTTGCTGTGGCCAGTAGCTTCCTGCCAGCCAATCAGATTGGATTACAGAGAGACACGCCTCCTCACTCTGAAGCCTAATGCAGGCATGCAGTGTGAAGGACCGCCCCTCTGTCTTCCTGTCTTCTTAGATGAGCCAAAGCAACAGTCTTTTAAGGGAACAGTGGAAAAAGGGGACATTAATGAAAGCTGTTATTATAAGGTAATTACAGTTTTTTGACAATCATTGAAAGACTATCTCAGGTATACATGCCTAGCTCTAATGAACTAGCAAATAAAAAAAATATGACAGTTACACTTTAAAGACCATCTCCACTGCAGTTACTAGATTTACATATTATAATCAGTAGTACATACTTTTGGATCTGTGCCTATTTCTCTACTTCCAGCTTCTCCTAAAGTATTATATGAGTTGTGATACTTCCGGTTGCCTAGCAGCCATTCAACTTCCTGTTTGGTTGACCACAATTTGAGTCCATGTTGTGATGAAATAGTCATAGTTCTTATTATGTTTACTACATCGTCGGGAGGATCTCGTAATACCAGAGGCTTAGCTATAGGGGGTGCAGAGGTAGCAGTCATTACCGGGCCATAGGAGCTTGAGGAGGCCCAAAGACCCTTGTGCCACATAAGAAGACACTGATATTATAGAAAATGCCTACAGGTCAAGTTACACCTCTGGCTGGAGGGAAGAGGTTAGGTCAGGAATTTGGCGGGGGGGCGGTCGGGGGTTTGGGATGCTGTTTCAAATTTTGACTCAGACAGCAAGAAGGCTATGTGCTTCCCTGCCCCTGGCCAAAAAGCACTGAGGGTAGGGGGGCTCAAGCTGAACTCTTGCACCATGGCCCATGAGCCTTTAGCTATGCCCCTGAGTAGTACCTACCTTTGACGGAAGACTCCCATTGTAAAAAAAATTACTTTTATTTTTTACTGTATATATATTTGTAGAATAGTCATATCACTATAACATACCACAAAAGAGGTACTCCAACATGTACCAATGGAGGCCAAAAGGACAAGACCTATGGTCCCCTCAAATTTAGTATATAATTGTGATGTCAACATCTGTCTACTGAACAAGAGAGTTGTTACTCACCTCACCCAGGCACAATGTCCCGGCAAGTGCCCGAGGTTCCTGCCTACAACACAAGAGAATTCGAAGACAAGGGTCTACTTTTTTATTGTATTTTTTTTTTTTTTTTGTATGGGTTGTGTTTTATTTTGCAGCTCAGCCACAATTAATTGAATTTGGTGGGGATGAAAAACCCGACCCAGTCCATGGAAAAGGGTGGTGCTGTTACACAAAGAAAAATATACCCTTTTTCTAAATCTAAACCCACTTAACATCAACGTGCCTTCAGCATTCCATGTATGAGCCCCAGGCAGCTGTAATGAAGGCTAAATAGCTAGAACAGTTTGATAATGAACTTCAGTCACTGGGTTTTCAGCCAATGATGAGGTTTGGCAAGTCCCACGGGTGGCTTTATGAAGTTTCTAGACCCGTGACTGACAAGCATTTGCATCTGGAGCTGTTATCCCATTGATGTCACCGAATCGGTTGGCGCGGAGAAGGCCTCCCAGTTTCCTCATTTGCGTGAGATAATGATTTTCTCTCGAACACATTGTTTACTTGCAATCAACAACAATTACTGGTGCAATTATGGCGCGCTCGGCAGGATGGACACATCTGAAGCTCAAACCACTTTGTGAGAAGATCTATCATGAACATTGCAACGCTTTGCCACCAGTCCCACTGCACGCGTCCAAATCTCTAAATCTCTCTTGCCAGACGGTCCTATTTATACAAGTAAAGCTCGTTATTTTTATCTCCTACCCAAAAGGAGACGCAGTGGATGATGCCACTTATACAATCCACAGTCGGATGACAGGCATCTATTTTTATTTTCCTATAAATATGCAACACGTGATGGGTCGAATGTGCGTTACTGTCAGTCATCGAAAGCGCACCTGCTACATGACGGAAGCTCAAGTACAGAGGTCTGAGTTATTTATTTTTTTAATGTGGTATGATTGTATTTAACTTTTCACTGCAGTTTCACATTGACCACAAGAGTCACAATGGGCTGACTGTAACCTGCTTGTCAGCTTTGCTGTATAGACTGGGACGGCATCAGCAGAGTCATCTCGTTATCATAAGAGGGTGGGTGACGTAAAAAGGTTGATAAAGGGGACACTTTTTTTTTTTTTTTAAAGGGCCACAATGGGTTATAAACCCATGACACTGCTGTTCCTATGCTTCTCCAATTCCTAGAGATTTTCACTTCCTGGTCCAGGGAACTGCCCACAGGAAAACGGCTGGAAATGTCCACTCAGCCAATTAGCGTGTCAGGTGGATCAATGCTTTGGCTAGTGATTTACTGAGTGTGTCAAGCTAGGACCAGAAAATTGGAGCAGTGGGTAAAGGATCCATGAGATAATACTTATTTTTTGTATTTTAAACCTATTTGCCCCTTTGTAAAAAATCTTCTTTCCCCTCTGTTGACAGGTCAGTCGTATTCCCGTCAGTCTAGATAAAGCAGGATGGTAGTAGTATACACTATATACACAAATAAGGCTCTGTATGAGACTCCCCTATCTCTGGGTGAGGTGCTGTAGGCCATCACTTGACTCCTGGGTGGGGGACTGGGGAACTTACATAAAATCTGCCCACAAGTGGCTGATTTGGGCGATTTTCTTGTTGGTCCCAGGGGCAGGGCTTAAATGTCCCAATTTTACCAATTTTTAAAAATTGGTATGTTTAATAGACATCCCCTTTAATTAAAGCTGGTATATAGCCAGGGTTGACCATGCCTAATTTGTAGGCTTTCCAAATATTCTTTCTTCAGCATTTACCTTCTCACACAATTGAGGAAATGTTGAGTCTCAACTGTAATGGAAGACCCAAGATCCCAAACGACCACCTCTAGGAGATAGATTTCATATCTCCATGTGTCTTAGTATAGCCTTCTGCTAAAGCAGAATTAGGACCACCTTGAGGACCAGCTAAACCTGGGCAGATACTGGGACCCATTGGGTTGCGAAAGCCCACATGAAAACCCATCCATAGATACATACACATGATGCTGAAGGACGTGAATGCAAAATCTCTAGATCTATGTATCTGTAATAACTTGACCTCTCTGCCACTTCCACCTGTCAGCTCTACCTGGAAACCAATCACTGTGAGACAAACCACCCAGCCCCATACCTCTCAGCTTTCCCTAGGGCAAGAACTGATCATGGGGAACATTGATGCCCCTCTAACAGATTGGTAGGCAGTCTATTTTCCATCGCATATACTGTCTTTCCTAGAAGTAAGAGAATCATATGAGATCAAAATGCCCTCCCCCACTTGCCTTATAGTGCCAACTGGGCAACGTGTTGGTGGGACCTCCATGTGTCCTTGTGCAGATTGCCCGTCTGTTATCCACTAAAGGTGCCCATGTATCTTTAGTAACTGTTGGCTGAACAACAACAAATACATATTAGATTGTTGACCCAGTCCGCTGCAAGTGGCGGCTTTGGGCAACAATACTGTGGGGCCATTGTAGTGTCTATGAGGAAGGGAGACCACCCAATCGAAAAGAAGATGAGACAAACCTTGACGGTATTCAATCTCCAGGGACACCATGGCTGCAGGGACTGCCCCTATGTATGTACACCCCTGGACGCTCATGGCAGTGGATCATTTGGGACCCCTTTGCACCATAATACTGTCTGTAAGAAACCCTTGGCACTCTTCAGGATGGAGCAGCAGACTCCTCTCTGTTCTCAGACCAGTGGGCTGGATGTTGTCTCAGCTCCCAGGTTCAGAACATCTGTCGGTATAACGTCAATCTGCACTTTGCTGGCTGCCTCCTTCTTGGTTGGAAAGACTTCATGTGGCCTGTGCACCAATGTAGCCAACCAGACTGCTCGACATGATGGGAATGACTGATGTTTTGGGACCCTACAGCAGCTGTTCTGCTACTCTGCATCAATATTCCTTCTACAGCTTGAAAATAGAATAGAACCTGATGGAAAGGATGCAGTTTTTTATGCATTAATGAGTATAACAGTATGTAGTTTTTATGGTCCAGTTCATTTCATAATATCTTTAGGGTGGACAGAGCTTCATTTTTAGGGTGGTCAGAGCTTCATTTTTTTCTGATACAGTTCTCCAAAGGTCATGCATAGACGTAAATGAGATATATGAGATATATTTCCTTCTGCCTCCAGCCACCACTAGAGGGAGCTCAGGATCTTGTATATAAATTAATTATTGGGTTCAGTGCAGTGAATTTGGCACGTTCTCCAGCCTTTCTATAGAAGTGAGTAGAACGGTGGTCATGCATGTGCACCACTGCTTAATTCACACAGGGGACCTGGGAAGCTCCTTTTTCATGATACGTAGAGGTCTTTCCGGCTCAGGCAACAAAGAATATGAAGAAAATTGCACAAAATATCATCAAGGAAGGAACAAAATGGTCAGATTGTATAAAGGAATTTATTTTGTAAAGATTGGTGGTGGTGCCTTTGGCCGGTACAAAGAGGACCTAAAATGTATCACCATACCGGAGAGTAGTATCAGGGGACCCTTGAAGCCACAATCTGAGAAATCTGAAACTAGCTAAACCAAGGTGTGTAGCCTAAGGAATTCCCTAGTTTTCAGGGATCTGAACTTTGCTGCACACAATCTCCAGGTCACCCCACAAACCCCCGGAGTAGTCTCAGATGGGTGACTGTGGTGCTGAGACACTAGCAATGTCAGGACCTAAGCCGAGGCTCATAAACAGGAAGGTTGGAGGTGGCAAACCTAGGAATAATCGAGAAGTGTGGTCAGAAGTAAAGGCAAAGGTCAAGATCGGAGGAACACAGCAATGCCGGGAGAGGTACAGGAGGGACAAGGTTGAGGTCAGAATCCAGGAAGCACAACAAGTATTGAGCAGGAAAAGCTTCAAGACCAGAAGACAGTATCAATATAGTATAATGCAAAAAGCAAATGGACAGGAGACAGGAAAGGTTTATAAAGTGATCTCAAAGCAATGATTGTGAGGCTCAGCTAGGTTTAAATATCAAGCCTCGATGGCTTCACCAAACCCACCCAGAAGAAAGCATCATGTTGCATAGGATCAGAGCCCAGAACCAGAAGAGTTCAGCAGGCTGTCTTCAGGCAAGAGAGGCCAAGAACTGCACAGGAACCTGGAGAGTAAGGTAGCTTTAGGGCTGGTGTTGACTCCAGGCAAATCAGAGCTTCCCTGACCCATGACAATCCAGAGAAACATGTTCTCAGGCTGTGCATAGGGTAGACATAGGGTTGATTGGGAATCTGTTGGCCAAGGGCCCATATATATCTGGCGCCAGCCCTGTATATACTCTATATGAATCATTGGTCCCAGCAGTAGAAGAGGCAGGTCTTACCATCTATGACTGAGGATTCTTCCTTCTATCACAGTTGTGCATGCTCTGAGTGATCTCTTTGCTTTTGCAATTAATTTTCTTTTTGTCATTTTTATTTTACCCTCAGAACGCGCCAATTACTGTATTTCGAAACAAAGGCGTTCATGTCCAGGAGAGGCGGACGTGTATTCTTCTGCACCGTGTTTCATGCATTTGACAATTACAGTCATTACACTACCGCTCAGAGGGAAGATTTTTGCTCCATTTTTAATTTTTGTTTTCTTCTACTATTTATGCGTTGAATACAATGCAGCAACTGCTCCACAAGTCCCAGGATGTTAAGTCGCTGTCATAATGTGGCTCCCAGTTTTAATAATGCCCCCATTAGTGCCCCAGTAATAGTAATGCCTCCATTAGTGCCCCCAGTAATAGTAATGCCTCCATTAGTGCCCCCAGTAACATTAATGCCCCAATTAGTGCCCCCCCCCAGGAATTTATGCCTCCATTAGTGCACCCAGTAATAGTAATGCCTCCATTAGTGCCCTAGTGCCCCCATTAGTGTCAGCAGTAATATTAATGCCCCATTAGAGCCCCCAGAATTAATAATGCCTCCATTAGTGCACCCAGTAATAGTAATGCCTCCATTAGTGCACCCAGTAATATGAATGCCCCCATTAGTGCCCCCAGTAATAGTAATGCGCTCATTAGTGCCCCCAGTAATAGTAATGCCTCCATTAGTATTAATGCCCTTCATTAGTGCCCCCCAGAATTAATAATGCCCCTATTAGTGGCCCTCAGTAACATTAGTGCCCCTCCAGAATTTATAATGCCTCCATTAGTTGCCCCAGTAATATTACTGCCACCATTAGTGCTCCCCAGAATTAATAATGCCCTTATTAGTGCCCCTCAGTAACATTAATGCCCTAATTAGTGCCCTCCCAGAACTTATAATGCCTCCATTAGTGCTCCCCCCAGAATTAATAATGCCCCCCAGTAATATTAATGCCCCCATTAGTGCCCCCATTAGTGCCCCCAGTAATAGTAATGCCTCCATGCCCCCTAGTAATATTAATGCCTCCATTAGTGCCCCCATTAGTGCCCCCAGTAATAGTAATGCCTCCATGCCCCCTAGTAATATTAATGCCTCCATTAGTGCCCCCATTAGTGCCCCCAGTAATAGTAATGCCTCCATGCCCCCTAGTAATATTAATGCCTCCATTAGTGCCCCCAGTAATAGTAATGCCTCCATTAGTGCCCCCAGTAATATTAATGCCCCCATTAGTGCCCCCCAGAATTAATAATACCTCTATTAGTGCCCCTCAGTAACATTAGTGCCCCAATTAGTGCCCCCCCCCAGAACTTATAATGCCTCCATTTGTGCACCCAGTAATAGTAATGCCTCCATTAGTGTCCTAGTGCCCCCATTAGTGACCCCAGTAATATCAATGTCCCATTAGTGCCCCCCAGAATTAATAATGCCTCCATTAGTGCCCCCGGTAATAGTAATGCCCCCCCCCAAAAAAAAAAAAAGAAACCTCACCTCATCCATTTGCTGATGACTGGAGGACAGGACCTGCAAAACGTCATCACGCTGGAGCGCAGGTCCTCTCCTGAAGCACTCATTATAGGAAAATACCAGCCCCTAGTCTGAATACTTTTTGTAATTTCAATTAACTCCATCTGTATAGCGCCACCTGCTGTTTGCTCTTTTTCTAATTTCTCTGTCCTGCTCACTGAGACAGAAACACACACTCAGTTACGTCCTTCAGCTGCCACCAGCTGCAGTAAAAAGGACACAGCCTGGAGAAAGGACACGCCCCCTAAGTTGCCGGCTTTCAATAAATCTAGCAATCTTTTTTTTTTATTTCCTGCTTTCACATTTTGACATTATTCTGTAGAAATTTGACGTGGGAACATTTTGTGTCTTAGCCCCAGCTGGAGGCTCGGTTTAATAGCAGGCCATTGCAAAAAGGATCCAATTATAAAATAAAACTGTTCGCTGATTCACAGTTTGATTGCCGTAGGTTTTGAAAACCTTTAGCCAAGTGACGGCGGCTTTTCATAGTATAACCCGGTGTATAGCGATGAAAACATTTATGAGAAATTAGACAAAATCTGTATGTTTTTATTCTTTTCAAATACTCTGAATTAATGGCGGTCAACCCATTGTATGGGCCTGAATTGCAGGCCTTTATTAATGGGCCACACATCAAATTCAGCCAGAACTTGGGCATATCAAGCAGGGTACAACATTTTTTTTCTTTTCGGCACGCTTGCTTCTTAAGTACGCCTAAACTCGGTAACTAAACTTATTTTCAGTCGTAGAAAGTTCTGCAATTTCTGCTGCGTGTGAATTAACCCTTAGGGCATTTAAACCTCATAGGCCAGGGGTCCTTTGCTCAGCTTTGGATGGTGCCCACTCTGGCAGCTCCTGGCGCATATACGCATTGCATATGGAGCAATTTATTTGAAGGCCTACCATGGAATCTTGCAATAAGAAGAAGAAAATGTGGAGGGGAGAGGAGGGAGATGTAGCTGCGGTATCTCATGCTGTGAAAGTTGAGGAGCAGCAGGAGAAGACATCAGAGCATTGCAGGAGGAATGTTTAGACCTGTTTATTTTGGATGATGATAGGTTCTTATATAATTAGTACAGGCCAAATATGTATGAATATTCTTTAAAGGGTTGGCTCATCTCACACATTGATAGCCTATCATCAGATAGATGCGAGTCCCACCTCTAGGACCTGCTCCCATTTCCAGAACGGTGCCCCAGAAGTGAAGGTAAATCAGCTACGCGTGCGCAGCATTCTCTCATATTCATCGCCTTGGGAGTTTTGAAAATAGCCACTATGGGACTGATGGAAATCTCTGGGACCTGCTCCTATGTGACATTGACAGCATAAGCTAGCAATAAGCCATCAGTTTCTGAGATGGGCGAACCTCTTTAATGTTCTCTGTTTTTTTCTATATACATACTTGTTGGCTGAGTGAACTGATTCTGGTACCTCTCAGAGATACTAAATCCTTTTATATACTGTATCAGGAGTGGGCTGCTCTCTGAGCTACTTTCCCAAAGCTCCTGCAGCAGTGAGGGGAAAACGCTTCCTCACCACACTATGCTGCTTTACTCTCTCGCTCCAACTCTCAACTTCCTACAGTTTCCTGCAAGCTCTCCCTTGGTAGGAAGCAGAACTAGCCCACTTCTGCCCAAGGGGAGGGGGGGTGGAAAATGGAATGGTAAGTTCCTTTCTGTCTAAAGGTTTTCTCTGCCAGATACACTTGCACCTGCTGGACAACCAGGCACATTACATGAACATAACAGTTTTGTACGTCATGAAGTACACATTAAACAGAGGTCATGTATGTGATGTGAACAGAGTCTGAGCTTTTAGTGTCTTCAGTAGCTGAAATTCACTTTGTGAAGCAAACCTAAAATTTGGGTCCCTCTCAGGAGTTGCTTGACTTCACCACAATCCTAAACCCCTTGCCTTATTTGCTATCATTGTGCCAGCAATATGCAGATTCTTACCAACCAATAAAATGGAAACAATACCAACCTAGAATGGGCCCCTCGCTTTGGGTGCCCCATAGTAAGTCCAGGGGCTGCCCCTGTGGTACACCCTTGAATAATCTCCCTAGTTAAAGAGGTATTCCCATCTCATAAGGTGATCGGGTACCACTAGTTTGTGCTGTAACTGTATGATCAGTGGGGGTCCAACATCTTGGACCCCTAACAGTTTGAAGAGAGAAGGGACCATAGGTCTGATTCGACACTGTGGCCCTTTTCTATTTGTCCCTGTGTAGCCCTGTCCTGCTACATTGATGTTCAGCTTCAACAAAGCTATGCTGCTGATCCTTTTCATAGTGGGTGGCCAGAATATTGCCAGGATATGCCATTTCTTTAGGATGGGGGAGGAATTAAAGGGATTGTAACACTGTGCCACTGAATGGATTTGACTTGGAGCGTTGTCTACGTGGTCCCTTGGTATCCATCCTTTTAACCCCATATGAGGATCTGGATTTCGATTCAGAGGAACCACCAGGCCACTACCTGAAGTAGTATTCTCCTTTTAATGGCTGCTGACCCAGATGTGACACCAGTATGTGGCACCAAGGGGGCAGGCAGAGATGTGGTCAGAGGGCAAACCAAGGTCAGGATGGGCAGAGATGTGCAATATGGTAAAACGGGCGATAGACCAGGACAGGTGGCACAAGGTCTATACAGTAAACGGGAACTCTGAACATACAGTAATGGAATACCTAGGAACCTTATTGCTCAGGCAGATTTTCTTAGAGGAAGGTCTCACATATCCAAGGGAACACTCTGATAGGCTGGGGACATAATAGCTTTTCCCTCTAAGAGCCGGGGAGAGCACATAGGTTCTGGTGGTGCAGGACCTATAGGAGCACACGAACAGGAGAAAGGAGATGGGGTGTCCATGAGGAGCATGGACCTCAGCGCAGAAGTGAGGTTGAATAGTCCTACAGCTGTAACCACAATGAGAGGAGATGCTGATGGACACGAACTTCTGGCAATGCAGGGACAAATCAGTGACAGAGTATTGAGTCTCTGTTATTCTCAGGATAGTGGAGGACCCTCATGATCATAAAATGCTGGCATATCACAGCCATGTGCCATCAGTTCATGGGACGGGATTACCCCTTTAAGCTGCAATGCAAAGTAAGCATTGTGTAAGTGCATTACTAGGTTCACTTATCATATCCTATAGGGGGCGACGTCTAGGTGGTAGCTATAGTCATGTGTTTCTCATTTGCCACCCAAGGCCTTTCTCATGAACAGATCTTCTTCAGTTGAACCCAAAGTTCTTCATCGGTGTAGTCACACTGTCTTGTCCATCTCCTTCGGTAGACCGTCACTGTGTATACTCCTTCCTGACATGTACTATATCAAAGACCAATTAATAGAACCCTTGGGGAACCGACATCAGGTGCTTAATTGGAATCTTTATCACTGTGGAGGTTCTGAAGCTTAAATGTGTCGAATAAAGTAGGCAAACAGCTTAGAACTGAGGAAAAAACGTAAAACATTAAAAAAAAGCTGACAAAAAACTGTGGACAGGTGTGTACCGGAGCAAACGTAAGCACAAAACTGAAATTATAATGCTATGTGGCTTTCTTTCTGTCTGTGGGTTGTGTATGGTACGGTATATTGCAGCTCAGCTCCATTGAAGAGACTGGGGCTGAGCTGCAATACCACTTACAGCCTGGGGATAGGTGTGGCGCTGTGACTACCACTTCCTCATCATCGCCGTTGGGTGTCTATCATAACTATCATAACTAAAGCTGTGATCGTACTCACTGTGTAATACCGCTGATCGAATCACGTACGCCGCTTGCCATTATCTAGGTTAAAGGGGTTATCCAACCCCTATAATGACTCCCCTAATGCCCGGACCCTTTATATAGATTATACTTATCCTGCGTTGCTCCTGATCCCCGCGCGGCCACCGCTGCATCTCCCCGTCACGTGGATCAAAACATCTGGGGGGAGCAGCCAATAGCAGGCCGCGATTGGGACTAGCTCGCGGGTGATGCTAGGGAGACTCATCCCCGTCATGGCTTGCTATTGGCTACACCCCCCCTCCCCACCTTGCCAGATGTTTTGATCCCCACGACAGGGAGATGCAGCGGCGGCCATACGGGGATCAAGAGCAAAGTGGGTGCCAGGCAGTGGGGTAAGTACAATCTATAAGAGGGGCCCGGGAATTTGGGGGGGTCATTATAGGGGTTGGATAACCACTTTAAGCTTGCGGCAAGCACTACGGTGTCACTATGATTTGGCGTTTGGGGATTGGCTTATTCTTGGCTGGCACCTAATAGTCTCACATCCATGGCAGATCGAGGAGCCTTTGTTAGGCTGCTGTGACAACTCATTGGTACCCTAAAAATACCATGTGGAGGCACCAGTGGGTTTCCAGAAGAAAATATTCTTTAGTTTTCAAACCAGTACCTGGATCTGAATACTTTTATAATTGCATGTAGTTAAAAATTTAGCATAGCCACTGAGTTATTCAATAAAATATATCTGTATAGCGCCACCTGCTGTTTTTTTTTATTTTTTTTATTTCTTTATCCTGCTCATTGAGATGGCCGCACATGCTCAGTTTCATCCTTCAGCTGCCTCCTGAGCTGTGATAAGGAATGCATTGACACGCCTCCTGAGCTGTGATAGGGAGAGCTGAGACACACCCCCTGAGCTGTGATAGGGAGAGCTGAGACACTGCCCCTGAGCTGTGATAAGGAGAGCATTGACACGCCTCCTGAGCTGTGATAGGGAGATCATGGACACGCCTCCCGAGCTGTGATAGCAAGTGTATGGACACGCCCCCTTAGCGGCGGCAAAAAAGACACTCCCATTGAGCTGTGAATGTAGAGATCAATGAATGTGGAGATCTCTGGATCCATGTGGGGTACAGGGCTGGTTCTGGCTTTGTTAGAAAGAGATTGTCATGTTCTAGATGATGTCTGATTTTCATTTTTCGCATTAGTCATGGGATAACCCCTTTAATAAATTGTTTTTAATCGGTCATTAAGACATGGATTTTGGCCTGATGTAACACTGCATTTCCCCTTTGGGGGCAGTGCAGGGAAACTTGTTGCCAGATTGCCTGAAATTTTACAGCGGTCCCAGCATTAGGACGCCCTGTGATCTAATAAGAATGGGGAACTCTTCCAAAAGAAAGCGTTATCCAAAGCAGAACACAATAAAACTTCCACATTCCTAGTGGTTGAAGAGGCCCCTTTGGTACAGGACCTTGCCCGACCTTGGACCTTCTTGCCTTTCCAGAGGTCTTGGAAATTTTCCCCTTTTTTGGAAGACACTATTTAGCACTGATTTGTGTCAATTGTATTTTCTTACGCAGTTCCTGGAAACGCGAGGTGATTCTGTTTCATCCGTTTCTTTGCTCTCCTGTTTATGAATTATGTAACATCAATGGCGCATGTAAAGGCACAAGAATGGGAAAAAAGTGCAGTGAATAGAAAAAGCCGCTCTGGAAACCTTTCATGTATGTCAGTGGAGTACTGACCTGAATAGAAGCTGCTCACCCAGCCTTGCCTGCCAAAGAAATAAGATGTAAAAGCTGAAGATGAATTTATAATGGCGCGGTGTTAACTTTCCCAGGCTTCAGAGTTACTGTATTATGTACGCCGGCCGCTGACGGTGATTTTTCCATCTGCTCTGAAAGCTATTATTGTAATTTACATGAGGTTCAGAGAGAAATTTCTATTTATCTACAATGTCCCATTCTTCATTACTCGCCTCTCAGGGTTAGTAGCCGCCGTTCCTTCTTGTTAAACTGCTGACTGTAGTGAGAATGAAAGAAACGGGCATCGTAAACTCAGTATTCATGCAAATGTGATCAAATATAACGTAAAATTCCCTTAAAGGGGACCTGTCAGCTGGATTAATACTACTAAAGCAGGCATATTGTCTGGTAGGGTTGACCCTGCTGATTAAAATGACACCTGTGTTGTGACAATCGGTTGTGGCGTTCTCAAGAAATAAAGACTTATTCTTTATGCGAGTGAGAGCTTTAGGGCACTGAGGGGCGTGGCCAGTGCTGGAAGCCTGAGGAGCACAGAGGGTCTAGGCTCCACCCCTCAGTGCATTGAAGCTCTCAATTATATAAAGAATTAAAGTGTTTTTTCTCGGGAACACCACAACCGATTTTCTCAAGACCTGTATCATTTTAATCAGCAGGATTCATATGCAGTATGCCGTGTTTAATGGGATTTTTAAAGGGGCGTTCTCAAAATCAAAACTTATCCCCTACCCACAGGCAAAGGGATAACTGTCTGTTTGATGGGGGTCCCACCACAATTACAAGAATGAGTAGTACTGTGGAGCAATGTACTCGGCTATCGCCGTCAGTCCCTTAGACTTTGAAAGGACCGGCAGTGAGCATGCCCATCTGCCACTCCTTTCAAACGTGAGGTATGCGGGACCCTCGTTCTTGTGATTGTTGAGGGACCAACGTCTTGATTATAGGAAAATAGCTTTGTTGTTCCTCATAGAATTATTAAGAAATGGAATTTGCAGGTTCACAGTAGAGCGCTTGTTAAAGGGGTATTGAGTAGCACCCAGGAATTGTGTCCTTTGACCCAGGGTTGGCACATAAACCCTAGTTAATTGATGCTCCTATGCCTGATCAGAGAGAAAGGTAAAAATCTCTATGACCTGCATTGACAACTTAGAGCACCCATAGACCCTCAGGGATATTTATATCTTCACTACTCTAGACCATCAGAATTTTAAACCCCTTCACCACCCTAGTATACCAGAGATACCATTTCACGACCCTAGAACCCTAGAATATTAAATGGGTTCTCCAGGTATTGGAGACCACCATTTCTTCATCACCCTAGGCCATCAGGGTTTTTAACCCTTTTACTAACCTAGACCACCAGGAATATTAAATGGGTTCTCCGGGTTATGAATTTTTTTTTCTCTCGTATTCTTGAATATTAAGGGGACCTTTGCATCCTGTTAATGCCGCTCACACAGTGTCCTCAATCAATGCGTGACCTTGCCCTGCATCCACATTGCTCCTCTGACTAGTAGAGCATGTAAGCGCCCCCTCGTGGTGAACGGGCATGTTTTTTAAAGGTAGTCTTTACCATGCTAAACTGCTGACAGCACTAGGCAGAGGCCCAAGAGAACAGGGCAATTATACCTGTTGTGGAGCTTTTATCATCAGGAGTAGTGTGAATATGAAGGTTTATTCGGACAGATTCTACTCTTGCAAGTGCCCAAGAGGTGGACCCTCACTGCAAAGTGCTCTCTGCATTGGGATGCATCATGTCCTTCCCATCTGCTGTGATTCACAGCTGCAGCCTGTGGGGAGGGAGCTCAATGGAGAGATGAGAGATTGTCGTGAAGCTCCGTCTTCTGGACACTTGCAGGAGCAGAACCTGGCAGAATAAAACTTAATAGTCACACTACTCCTGATGAGAACAGTCCCATAAAAGGTATGTTTGTCCTGCTCCGTCCAACATCTACCAAGTGCTGTCAGCAGTTTAGCGTGGTCAAAACTGCTGACAGACTCCCTTTAAGGCTATTTTTCAGTACCAAGCATGGCTGTGTCTAAATAGCCTCACGAAAAATAAAAACATAGTGAATTTACACATGAATGGATAAAGGAACAAACAATGTGTGCGTTGTGTGAACAGCAGATGAATATTCAGGTATCCTGCCAGTTCCTAACGAGAGCGGTAATTACATATCTCTGGATACGGATTAATATTCCATTATTAACGGCATTGACTTCTGTAATTTGAAAAGAAAACGTATTATTCGCTGAGAACAGTCTGTCTCTAGATTCTGATTTACCTTATTGCTACATTGTATCTAGACTGACGTGTATTATATTTCCCAGATCTCCTCCTCTCGCCTCTTTGTAATATAATAAAAGCATAAAAATCTCTTTTCTGTCTCTGAAAATTGCACGGGTCACTTTCCATCGGTCAGTGGATTTATCCTAATACCCTCCGGGATCATCATAGGATCTCTAATGGTTGTTTTTCTTTTTTTGATATATCGGCATAAATTGTAACATTGTTGCTACCTGTTAAAGGGGTCCTCTGGGATACTTATATTAATGGCCACCAATATCTGAACTTTTGGGGGTCCAACACCCCTGCTAATCAGCTCTTTGAAAAGGCCATAATAACATTTCTTTAAGCGCTGCGGTCTCTTTCTAGGCTAGTGACGTCATGATTAGAGATTCGCGATTCGAAGCCCACGAAGTGGAATTTGATCCAAATATCAGGATAAATTCGATTCGCCTTGAAGCCGAATTTCCTCGTGCTTTGTGTTAGTGAATCGATTTATCCTGAAATAGGGTAAAAACAACAAAAAAAATTATACTTACTTCCTCCATTTGCTTGCGACGGGCCGCCAGCCGCCATCTTAATTGAAGATTTCGGCCGAAATCCTGTGCGTGGTGACGTAGGACATCATCACGCCGTGCGAGATTTCTCGCCAGATCTTCAAGCAAGTTGGCGGCGGCCGGACTGTCGCAAGCAAATGAAGGAGGTAAGTTTGATTTAATTTTTTTATGTTAATTTTACACAGTTTGTACACTGAGATGCCACGATCAGCTATGGACGTGGCACTTGAGGGGTATAATGATGGGGAACGGCGCTATCGCAGCTCCCAGTCATTGCACCCGTTACTTACAAAAAAAATGCTTTTCATGGTGAAGTAATTCGTCACAAAGCGATATTTTTTTTTTTTTGCAAAATTTGGCGAATCAGCCGAATCGAACGTTTCAAAAATTCACTCACCTCTAGTCATGATCAGCTGTCACGTGGCCTAGGTGGAACTCAATCCCATTCAAGTGCATGGGGCTGTTACAATACCAGACACAATACAATGGACAGTGCTGTGCTTGGCAAGCTGCCTCCTCATACAGCTGATCAGCGGGGTTGCTACGAGTGGGAACCTGCTGATCTGAGGATAGGTCATCAATATTAAACACCCGTACAACCCCTTTCGTCATTTGATAGCCTGAAAATGCATGATACTGTATCTCTTGCCGTCTTCTGTTTTCTGTCGTTATGGGTCCATCCCATCCTCCTCGTTCCCAATGTCAGACAGGGGTTCCTTGGGTCCACTAGAGAAAATTTATTTTTGGGGTCCAAACCCTATATCATCATGTCCAATTGTTGATTGGTTCCAAAGGCAGCTTCCAATGGGATTTTTCTCTTGGACTTTTGGGGCCCTCTATGGCTTCAGAGACTAGGTCAACTGGAAGATCCTCTGGTACTCTGGTGGGTCAGTCCAACCCTGCTCCTTCCATTCTCCTTTGGCCCTGGAAGCTGACAATTGCTCCACCCACATCACAGTGGCTTAATCTTATTGGCCCACTCAGAGGATTCCTACATGGTGGGTGTGGGTTGGCCTCTTCATAAGATGACATGCTACCTGACCACACCATTGGTTATGTCCTCGAAACCCCCTGAAGAACTGTAGATCAGATGTAAATGTGTCAAGTAAGGAAAATAATAGGGTCAGGCTCCTGAGGGGGTATTTACAGTAGGACGATTACTTGAGGGTCACAGTAGGGTTGGAAGCCATCAGCACAAATGGCTTGGTACCATTGGCATACACCACGACCAATGAAACCTCCAGAGTGAGGGGGTGCTTTAGCACCTGCCCCTATATAAGTGGCTGTAGTTGTGTCTCCAGTCATATGGTGGCAACCTAATGGTGACAATACCAATTTGCCCAGCTTATTCAACCTCCATAACTATGGAGACTCATACGGGGGTATTGTGGTGCACCCTAAAAAGGCCCTTTAAAGGGACTAGGGTTGTATGGTCTGAAGTTTGGGAACAGACTACAGAACCTATATCAGTTATGACTTTTGGAGCATTGTAAATACAAAAACTCTGTGTCCATCCTCAGACTGGAGCAGCTCTGACTGCCTCTCTCACAGCAGAATCTCAATGAGTCAAAGCTGATTAACAGCTGGACAGCGCCTTGCATGTCTTGTCGGTACAGTCCCTGCTGTTTTTCCCGGTCTTCAGACAGACAATTTTCATTTTAAGTCTTTCTTTACTCTTCTTTATTGCATTTCCAAGCAGTGAGTTCAGAGCGCATACGTTTTCATTTTCTTTTTTTTTATTTTTATTTTAATTTCATTTAATGGCAATTGTTTTTTAAGAATGTAAATGACAGACTCCAGGCCATGTCTCATCTCATTAGTATTTTGAGCCACCAAATCTGTCCGAAACTACTGAACAGATAATAAAAGAAACGGGGATAACTATAAAATAGATGCCGAATATTAAATGTTAGGATGAAAATGTATGAAACAATTAAAGAGGCAAAAAAGGTCCCTGCCCATAAGAGCTTACACTCTACAGGAGACAGGTCCCTGCCCATAAGAGCTTACACTCTACAGGAGAGAGGACCCTGCCCATAAGAGCTTACACTCTACAGGAGAGAGGACCCTGCCCATAAGAACTTACAATCTACAGGAGAGAGGACCCTGCCCATAAGAGCTTACAATCTACAGGAGAGAGGCCCCTGCCCATAAGAGCTTACACTGTACAGGAGAGAGGTCCCTGCCCATAAGAGCTGACACTGTACAGGAGAGAGGTCCCTGCCCATAAGAGCTGACACTACAGGAGAGAGGTCCCTGACCATAAGAGCTTACACTGTACAGGAGAGAGGTCCCTGCCCATAAGAGCTTACACTGTACAGGAGAGAGGTCCCTGCCCATAAGAGCTGACACTGTACAGGAGAGAGGACCCTGCCCATAAGAGCTGACACTACAGGAGAGAGGTCCCTGACCATAAGAGCTTACACTGTACAGGAGAGAGGTCCCTGCCCATAAGAGCTGACACTACAGGAGAGAGGTCCCTGCCCATAAGAGCTTACACTCTACAGGAGAGAGGTCCCTGCACATAAGAGCTGACACTACCGGAAAGAGCTCCCTATCCATAAGAGCTTACACTCTACAGGAGAGAGGACCCTGCCCATAAGAGCTTACACTCTACAGGAGAGAGGACCCTGCCCATAAGAGCTTACACTCTACAGGAGAGAGGTCCCTGCCCATAAGAGCTTACACTCTACAGGAGAGAGGACCCTGCCCATAAGAGCTTACACTCTACAGGAGAGAGGACCCTGCCCATAAGAGCTTACACTCTACAGGAGAGAGGTCCCTGCCCATAAGAACTTACAATCTACAGGAGAGAGGACCCTGCCCATAAGAGCTTACACTCTACAGGAGAGAGGACCCTGCCCATAAGAGCTTACACTCTACAGGAGAGAGGTCCCTGCCCATAAGAGCTGACACTACAGGAGAGAGGTCCCTGCCCATAAGAGCTTACACTGTACAGGAGAGAGGTCCCTGCCCATAAGAGCTTACACTGTACAGGAGAGAGGTCCCTGCCCATAAGAGCTGACACTACAGGAGAGAGGTCCCTGCCCATAAGAGCTTACAATCTACAGGAGAGAGGTCCCTGCCCATAAGAACTTACAATCTACAGGAGAGAGGACCCTGCCCATAAGAGCTTACACTCTACAGGAGAGAGGACCCTGCCCATAAGAGCTTACACTCTACAGGAGAGAGGACCCTGCCCATAAGAGCGTACACGCTACAGGAGAGAGGTCCCTGTCCATAAGAGCTTACACGCTACAGGAGAGAGGTCCCTGCCCATAAGAGCTTACACTCTGCAGGAAAGAAGTCCCTGCTCATAAGAGCTCACACTCTACAGGAGAGAGCGACAAGAGATGAGAAGTTAGAGTGCTATCTCATTAAAGGGGTTCTTCGAAATTAGACAAACATAGCTTTTGCTGTTCTGCAGAACCAAACACACTCATGAACAAATTTGCTGCAGTTTTTGGAAGAAAGCAGCCATATTTTTCTTAACATGTCCAACCATTTTAAATTAGGGAGCACATCCATAGTGTAGCCTGCTATATGGATTCTGCAATAGAGTCATGGACTGAGACGAGCGATGGACCAGTAGACAGTGAGTAAATTGATGATCGATATTACCAATTACAGTAGTGGGATAAAAGAGGATTAATGAAGTGAGGTCAGGAGGCAGAATGCCTCGTCATGTGCATGCACGTCTAATGGGCTGAATAAGCCAGGATACATCCTATAGGATGGCAAATATCCTGAGGACGATCTTTGTTGAATAGTATTTTATACTTTATATATACATTATAATATGATATTGTACTGATCCTGAGTTACATCCTGTATTGTACTCCAGAGCTGTACTCACTATTCTGCTGGTGCAGTCACTGTGTACATACATTAAATTATTTATTCTGTACTGATCTTGAGTTACGTCCTGTATTATACTCCAGAGCTGCACTCACTATTCTGCTGGTGCAGTCACTGTGTACATACATTACTTATCCTGTACTGATCCTGAGTTACATCCTGTATTATACTCCAGAGCTACACTCACTATTCTGCTGGTGCAGTCACTGTGTACATACATTACATTACTTATCCTGTACTGATCCTGAGTTACGTCCTGTATTATACTCCAGAGCTGCACTCACTATTCTGCTGGTGCACTCACTGTGTACATACATTACATTACTTATCCTGTACTGATCCTGAGTTATGTCCTGTATTATACTCCAGAGCTGCACTCACTATTCTGCTGGTGCAGTCACTGTGTACATACATTACATTACTTATCCTGTACTGATCCTGAGTTACGTCCTGTATTATACTCCAGAGCTGCACTCACTATTCTGCTGGTGCAGTCACTGTGTACATACATTACATTACTTATCCTGTACTGATCCTGAGTTACGTCCTGTATTATACTCCAGAGCTGCACTCACTATTCTGCTGGTGCACTCACTGTGTACATACATTACATTACTTATTACATTACTTGTACTGATCCTGAGTTACGTCCTGTATTATACTCCAGAGCTGCACTCACTATTCTGCTGGTGCAGTCACTGTGTACATACATTACATTACTTATCCTGTACTGATCCTGAGTTACGTCCTGTATTATACTCCAGAGCTGCACTCACTATTCTGCTGGTGCACTCACTGTGTACATACATTACATTACTTATCCTGTACTAATCCTGAGTTATGTCCTGTATTATACTCCAGAGCTGCTCTCACTATTCTGCTGGTGCAGTCACTGTGTACATACATTACATTATTTATTCTGTACTGATCCTGAGTTACATCCTGTATTATACCCCAGAGCTGCACTCACTATTCTGCTGGTGCAGTCACTGTGTACATACATAACTTATCCTGTACTGATCCTGAGTTACATCCTGTATTATACTCCAGAGCTGCACTCACTATTCTTCTGGTGGAGTCACTATGTACATACATTACTTATCCTGTACTGATCCTGAGTTACATCCTGTATTATACTCCAGAGCTGCACTCACTATTCTGCTGGTGCAGTCACTGTGTACATACATTACATTACTTATCCTGTACTGATCCTGAGTTACATCCTGTATTATACTCCAGAGCTGCACTCACTATTCTGCTGGTGCAATCACTGTGTACATACATTACTTATCCTGTACTGACCCTGAGTTACATCCTGTATTATACTCCAGAGCTCTACTCACTATTCTGCTGGTGCAGTCACTGTGTACATACATTACATTACTTATCCTGTACTGATCCTGAGTTACATCCTGTATTATACTCCAGAGCTGCACTCACTATTTTGCTGGTGCAATCACTGTGTACATACATTACTTATCCTGTACTGATCCTGAGTTACATCCTGTATTATACTCCAGAGCTGCACTCACTATTCTGCTGGTGCAGTCACTGTCTACATACATTACATTACTTATCCTGTACTGATCCTGAGTTACATTCTGTATTATACTCCAGAGCTGCACTCATTATTCTGCTGGTGCAGTCACTGTGTACATACATTACTTATCCTGTACTGATCCTGAATTACATCCTGTATTATATTCCAGAGCTGCACTCACTATTCTGCTGGTGCAGTCACTGTGTACATACATTACTTATCCTGTACTGACCCTGAGTTACATCCTGTATTATACTCCAGAGCTGCACTCATTATTCTGCTGGTGCAGTCACTGTGTACATACATTACATTACTTATCTTGTACTGATCCTGAGTTACGTCCTGTATTATACTCCAGAGCTGCACTCACTATTCTGCTGGTGCAGTCACTGTGTACATACATTACATTACTTATCTTGTACTGATCCTGAGTTACGTCCTGTATTATACTCCAGAGCTGCACTCACTATTCTGCTGGTGCACTCACTGTGTACATACATTACATTACTTATCCTGTACTAATCCTGAGTTATGTCCTGTATTATACTCCAGAGCTGCTCTCACTATTCTGCTGGTGCAGTCACTGTGTACATACATTACATTATTTATTCTGTACTGATCCTGAGTTACATCCTGTATTATACCCCAGAGCTGCACTCACTATTCTGCTGGTGCAGTCACTGTGTACATACATAACTTATCCTGTACTGATCCTGAGTTACATCCTGTATTATACTCCAGAGCTGCACTCACTATTCTTCTGGTGGAGTCACTATGTACATACATTACTTATCCTGTACTGATCCTGAGTTACATCCTGTATTATACTCCAGAGCTGCACTCACTATTCTGCTGGTGCAGTCACAGTGTACATACATTACATTACTTATCCTGTACTGATCCTGAGTTACATCCTGTATTATACTCCAGAGCTGCACTCACTATTCTGCTGGTGCAGTCACTGTGTACATACATTACTTATCCTGTACTGACCCTGAGTTACATCCTGTATTATACTCCAGAGCTGCACTCATTATTCTGCTGGTGCAGTCACTGTGTACATACATTACTTATCCTGTACTGACCCTGAGTTACATCCTGTATTATACTCCAGAGCTCTACTCACTATTCTGCTGGTGGAGTCACTATGTACATACATTACTTATCCTGTACTGATCCTGAATTACATCCTGTATTATATTCCAGAGCTGCACTCACTATTCTGCTGGTGCAGTCACTGTGTACATACATTACATTACTTCTCCTGTACTGATCCTGAGTTACATCCTGTATTATACTCCAGAGCTGCAGTCACTATTCTCCTGGTGGAGGCTGGGTTCCCCTACACCCCATCACCTGATGTAGCTTGCCTCTGGCATGGTACAGAATTGTTGGAGGGAAATGGTTACCAGAACTGATCCCATGTTTTTTTTTTGTGGAATCATTTATGGGATCTGGTATATTCGTTTTAACTGCGGATGTCTTGAAATACCCGACAGGAAGACACAACCTGTAATGTGTTTCTACCTGGCCCAGCTGGACCGTTGCTCTAAAGTGCACAAACATGTGATTGGTTTTGTCTGTAGAATAACACTACTGGCCGGACACAACTGGTTTATGGTTGACCATTCTTACAGCTTTAATTATACTTTAGAGCAGCAGTCCCAATTCTGCTGGCTTCAGTGTTGAAATCTATCTGCTTTGAGGACTAATACTATGCTGTTTGAAGATTCCTTGGCGCTGCAGCCTTTTCCTTGGCCGGTGATGTCACATGGCCTATGCGCAGTTTAGTCTCATTCATGTGAATGGGGCTGAGCTGCAATACCAAGCACAGCCACTATATAGTGGATGGCGCTGTGCTTGGGATTTTGCTATTCCTCTAAAACATGATGAAAAATCAGGGGGCACAATTTTTCTCTTCTCCACCAGTAGCCTCAGGCCGTACACAATAATGGATTGTCATCCATAACTTTCAGAATATGCTTCAGTGGAGGAGACGCAGGCAGCAATCCCTAATGAACTGTGCAGACTATTGATTAATATTGACGTTCCTGTGTCGCTGCGGGACACTGAACCAGCAGGACATGAAGGAAATGAGCCTTTCTTTCCTTTACAATATACTGTAGATTTAGGTATAAAATGTCATAAAATCTCTGCTGCAACCTATTTCGAAATATAAAAAAATAAATGTATCTATTTGTGTTTTATTTAATTGATTTTCTTATTGTATTTTTTATTTTATATTTTTACACACTGTGGTTTTCGGCTTTTTTTTTCTGCATGTCAAAGATACAACTGGGGCACTGCTTCTATAAAACAAAAAAAAAAAAAACCATACAACAAATAATAAAATTGAAAGAATAATCTATGTTTTTCTGCCCCCCCCCCCCCAAAAAAAATTAAATTGCAAAAAAAAAGTCGCTTAACAGGACATGAAGGAAATTTGCTTTTCTATCCTTTAGAATATACTGTAGAATTAAGTATAAAATGTCATAAAATATCTTCTACAACCTATTATAAATATAAAAATAGATGCATCTATTTGTGTTTTATTTAATTGTTTTCTGATTTAAATTTTTTATTTTATTTTTTTATACGCTGTGGTTTTTTACTTTTTTTCTTCATGTCAAAGATTTAACTGGGGCACTGCTTCAAAAAAATACACAAATTGTAAAATTGAAATAATAATCTGTATCCTTTTCTGTGCCTAACACCTCCCCCCTAAAAAAAAAAAAAAATATATATATATATATATATATATATATATATATATATATTTGCATTCGCTTAGCAGGAAATGATGGAAATGAGCTTTTCTATCCTTTAGAATATACTGTAGATTTAGGTATAAAATGTCATAAAATCTCTGCTACAACCTATTATAAATATAAAAAATAGATGTATCTATTTGTTTTATTTAATTGATAATAATAATATAATAATAAAACTTAATGAATATGTATATATATATATATATATATATATATATATATATATATATATATAAATCTATATCTTTTTCTGTGCCTAAACCCCCCCAACTGGAAAAAAAATTAATTGCAAAAAAAAAAAGCAAAGTATTAGCAGGATGTGAAGGAAATGAGCTTTTCTATCTTTAGAATAGAGAATAAAGAACATATTGTAGATTTAGTTATAAAATGCCATAAAATCTCTGCTGCCGAAATTATAAAATTATACTGTAAGTTTAATATTTTTTAAGTATTTATCTCTTTGTGTTTTATTTAATTGATTTTGTTATATTTTTTATTTTATTTTTTTACATGCTGCAAATTTTTCAACAGTTTTTTATCTTCATGTGAAAGATTTTAACTGGGGCACTGCTTCAAAAAGAACAATAATATAACAAGTGATAAAATTAAAAGAATAATCTATATTTTTTTCTATGCCCCCCCCAAAAAAAAAATTTAAACTGCTAAAAAAAAAAGAAAAGGATTTGCATTCGCTTGTTTGTGTTCTTTAAAGGGATAAACTGCACCAGACAATACCTTTATCTCAGACTGGTCTCTTCGCAGTATATACAACTATATAGCTGTAATCTATTGGAAGAATCGGAGAAACAAGTGTTCAGTTTCCCTGCAGCGCCACCACAGGGGAAGTGAGGCATTACAAGGTGTCAGGAGAAATCAATGGATTGTCTGTGTAATGCAGGGACATGCTGGGTCCTCCAGAGAAAGAGAAAGCAACCCTTTCAATAATAACCCGTAAAACGTGGCTATTTTTTAGTTACAAAAAGTTTTTTACATTTACGTTTTGTAGGACATATTTTATAAATAATGTAATTTTGGATCAATATTTCTGATATGATTCTCAACAGGTTTTATGCCAGGGTCAGCATTAAAGAAGAACTCCCGCAAACATTTTTATTCTCTGACCTGTTAAAAAGGTGCATGATATAATCTGTAGTGATTGTCATTTTCTTATCAGTGACTGTTTCTGTGAGTAATAACCTCTCTTCTTATTGTAGCTGGGTCATGTGACCAACTCCCTGACCTCCAACTGACCCAGGACAGAAAGCCAGTAACTGCTCTATTCATTCCTATGGGAGCCTCACTTTCAGTCTCATAGGAATACATAGAGAATTAGACTTCCTGTCCACACATAAGTCTATGTGTGAGTTGGTGGGTCTAATTGCTGGTCACATGACACAGATAAGAAACTTTAGGATGATATAAGTCAAAAATTCAGACACTGGTAAGAAAATGACATTCACTACAGAATGTTCTTCTTTAACAGACAAACAATTGTAATAAATTAACTTAATTTTGGCTGGTAATTATTTAATGTCTCTGGCTAGATCATGTCAGTGTGTTCAGTATATTCCAACAAAGTGCTGCCACCTGCAGGCTAAGATTGGAATATACCTGTGAAAAGCATTGTAACCTCACAGCGAATGTGTGGCTCTCCCAATTGCCGTGTGAGGGAGCCGTTCCAGGCCTGGAAGTACAGTACTTTAGGGTTTTGCACTCTCATACGCAGTGGTCACATTTGACCTTGACATGTGAGAGGTTAAATGCCTGTGATCTGCCTTATTGCCAATCGCAGATCTGCAAAGGGTTAAAGGGTCATAGGAAAATTAATTGAATAAAGCTACATGTGCAACTACCAGTAATGTATCTGGTATAAATGCATTGAGAAATATGGAGACATCTCATAAAGTGGAGGCGAAGAGTGATTTATTTTTTGTTACAGTTTTTTAAATGAATCCCTTAACCCAGTGGCCCCCAACCTTTTTTGCACCAAGGCCCGGTTTCTCGCTAGACAATTTCCCCAGGGCCCGGGGGGGGGGGGGTATTTGGGGCGCGTTGCGGTTGTTGGGGGGCGGAGCATAGTGCCCCCACACAGTAGTTATTCCCCATTAGTGCCCCCACACAGTAGTTATTCCCCATTAGTGCCCACACACACAGTAGTTATTCCCCATTAGTGCCCCCACACAGTAGTTATTCCCCATTAGTGCCCCCACACAGTAGTTATTCCCCATTAGTGCCCCCACACAGTAGTTATACCAGTATAGTGCCCCCACACAGTAGTTATAGTAGCATACTGCCCCCACACAGTAGTTATAGTAGCATACTGCCCCCTCACAGTAGTTATAGTAGCATACTGCCCCCACACAGTAGTTATAGTAGCATACTGCCCCCACACAGTAGTTATAGTAGCATACTGCCCCCACACAGTAGTTATACCAGTATAGTGCCCCCACACAGTAGTTATACCAGTATAGTGCCCCCACACAGTAGTTATACCAGTATAGTGCCCCCACACAGTAGTTATACCAGTATAGTGCCCCCACACAGTAGTTATAGTAGCATAGTGCCCCCACACAGTAGTTATAGTAGCATAGTGCCCCCCACACAGTAGTTATAGTAGCATAGTGCCCCCACACAGTAGTTATAGTAGCATAGTGCCCCCACACAGTAGTTATAGTAGCATAGTGCCCCCACACAGTAGTTATAGTAGCATAGTGCCCCCACACAGTAGTGCCCATAGTGCTCCTCTTCTTCAGTTTTGTAAAATAATAAAAAAACCCAAATATTTATACTTACCTCCATCAGCCTGGCAGCGCTGCGATGCAGGCTTCCTCTGGCCTGTGTCCCGCTCTGCACGGCTCAGGTGGCGCGATGACGTCATCGCACCGCCTGAGCTGGCCTCTGATAGGCTACAGGCACTAGGCCTGCAGCCTATCAGAGGAACGGGCAGGGAAGACGCCTCTCCCTGCCCCACCGCAGCACAGGCATCTGTATCGCCGTCCTGAGGACGGCGATACAGATGACTGTGGAGATGAGCGCTTCCACAATGGAAGAGCTTATCTCCTTGTCCCCTGCCACCGCCGCGGCCCGGCAGACATCGATTCAGGGCCCGGTCCTGGGCCGCGGCCCGGTGGTTGGGGACCGCTGCCTTAACCCACCAGAAAACAATTTTACAGGGTTTTTTTTTTAAGTAGTAGAACATAATAGAAGCTATGTACATTTGGTATTGCTGTAATAGTACTGACCCGCAAAATATGGTTATCATATCATTTTTTAGCACAGCAAAGTAAATATAAAACCCCATGGCGGAATTTTTTATTTTTATTTTTTCAATTTCACTCCACAAAGAATTATTTTCCCATTTTTCAGTTCAAGACATGGTAAATTAAATAGTGTTGAGCGAGCACCTCTGTGCTCGGGTGCTCTGGCCGAGCTCCCGAGCATAATGTTAGTCAATGGGACTCTGAAGAGGGGAGGGTGTCTGGTTAATGGAAAAAGGTCACAATCGCGACTTCTCCTCTTTTACTCCTTTCACTCGTAAAAGTATGCTAATTAACTGAATTTGTACGCATTAGCGTACAAATCAACATTACAGTGTGGGGAAGAGACTCGAGCATTGCGCTCGAGTACTCTCGGTGTTCGGCCGAACACTGAGCGGACCCCAGCATAGGTATGTTTGGCCGAACAGAGAGTTCAGCTGAGCATGCTCGCTCGACACTAAAATTAAATAGTGCTTTTAGAGAAAAAAAATTGTCCCACACAAAGTAAGCATATGGCTATGTGAACAGAAAATTCTAAAAGTTGTAGGTCTTGAAAGGCAGGGAGGAAGCAACAAAAAAGCAAAAACAAAAATTGTCCGGTCCTATATTGTTTAATAAGCATGCTGGTAATAGTATATCAGGAATAATTCTTAATTGGCCCATGTAGACAATATGGACTTCACAGTTGGGAGGCTTAAGAATATGATATTTTAAAAAAAAAGGTCATGTGCTCTCAACTGAATCGCCGAAGACCTGTCTACAGTCTTGGTCTCCAGACAGAGAAAGAAGCAGAAAGGTCAAAAATAATCAAACATTAAAATAACAAAATACAAAAACATGCCTCTTATCTGTTATTTACGTGAGAAAATGCAGCTTAAGCCTCACAAAATTGGTTTATTGAAGAACAAAGGTCAACGAAGGCATGGCTGACACTGACATTAACCACATAGAAAAATAAAATGTGGACTTTGAGGTTCGAATCTTTTGTCCGTTAAACCAGTTCTTGGTCTAAAACTGGCCATGAACATTACATGATGATTCCATTGGGATCAGCCAACCATGTTAAGTGTATGGTGGTGTCCAGACATCCCCCGACAGCAGATGTTGGGGGATAGAAGGAGTGTTGGTTCTTTTTTTCAGGTAGATAAGCCAGAGGTGTCTGGCAGTGGCCTAACTCGCCTTTTCTCCATTTGAAACACATATATGCTCAGCTAATCATGCATTATAGAGAGATCGTCTAAGGTGTATGGACAGCTTAACGGACCTAAGTCCTAGAAATGATCTTAAACATACTGTATGAACATTTCAAAGATAACCAGACGGGCCTATTAGAGTGCAAGAATATCCTTCGTTGGTGGGCAGCCATTTTTAGGTCTCTCCAGAGATGTTCGTTTGGATTCAAGTCAGGACTCTGGCAGGAACACTTATGAACATTCACATTGTTGTTCCTAAGCCACTTCTGTGTTGTCTTAACTGTGTGCTTAGGGTTATTGTCTTGTTGGAATGTAAACCTTCAGCCCAGTCTGAGGCCCATTACACTCTGGATCAGTTATTAAGAATATCTCTGTACTGTACCTTCTGAGATCTCTTTAGGTTGTTTTTCTTTTTGCAAAAAAGAAAAACATAGACCTCTTAAATATACATAGACCTCTTAAGTGTATGTACACTAATGCCAGAAGCCTGACTAACAAAATTGGTGAACTGGAATTAGTGATGTGTGAGGAGGACTATGACATAGCGGGAATAACTGAGACATGGCTGGATGATACCTATGACTGGGCAGTTAACGTACAGGTTACAGTTTTTTTAGAAAGGATCGCCAAAGCCGGAGAGGGGGAGGGGTCTGCCTTTATGTAAAGTCCTGTCTAAAGCCCACACTGCGGGAAGATATAAGTGAGGGACATGAAGATGTGGAGTCACTGTGGGTAGAAATAAATGGAGCCAAAAACAATAATAAAATACTAATAGGAGTTTATTATAAACCCCCTAGTATACCAGAGTCCATAGAAAATCTACTTCTAAACGAAATAGACGAGGTGGCAAATCATAATGAGGTCGTTATTATGGGGGATTTCAACTACCCAGATATAGACTGGAAAACTGAAACCTGTATATCTCATAAGGAAACAGGTTCTTGGAAATAACCAAAGACAATTACCTTTCCCAACTGGTTCAGGACCCGACTAGAGGGACGGCCATACTGGACTTAGTATAACCAATAGACCTGACAGAACAACAGATGTGTAGGTCGGGGACTCCTAGGAAATAGTGACCATAAATATAATAACCTTCCAATTGTCATTTAAAAAGAGCGTTTCTTCAGGAGGAACAAAATACCTAACTTCAAAAAAGCTAAAATTTAGCCAACTAAGAGAGGCCATAAGGCCTAACTAATGGGACAAAGTCCTCAAAAATAAAATACAGCCACAAAATGGGATATTTTAAAAAGCATCCTAATATCTAATTGTGAGAGGTACATACCGTATAGGAATAAAAGGTTAAGGAACAAGAAAAACCAATGTGGATAAACAGAACTGTAAAGAAAGCAATAAATGACAAACAGAAAGCATTTAAATCACTAAAACAGGAGGGGAGCGAGGAAGCATTGAAAAACTACAAGGAAAAAAATAGAATATGTAAAAGACAAATAAAAACAGCCAAACTAGAGACCGAGAGATTAATCGCCAAAGAAGTAAAACTAACCCTAAAATGTTCTTTAATTATATAAATGGTAAAAAGTATAAACCTGAAGGTGTCGGCCCCTTACAGAGTAATGAGGGGGGAGTTTGCAGAGAGCGATGAGGAGAAAGCAAAGCTACTTAAATATCTTTTCTCCACTGTATTCACTGAGGAAAATAAACTGTCAGATGAAATGCAGAATATAAAAGTAAATTCCCCATTAAAAGTGCCCTGTCTGACCCAGGAAGAAGTAGAGCTGCGTCTTAAAAAGATTAAAATAGACAAATCGCCAGGACCGGATGGCATACACCCCCGTATCCTAGAGAATTAAGTAATGTCATCGCCAGACCCTTATTTCTGATATTTAGGGACTCTATACTGACAGGGAGTGTTCCACAGGATTGGCGCATAGCAAATGTGGTGCCAATATTCAAAAAGGGTCCAAAAACAGAGCCTGGGAACTATAGGCCGGTAAGTTTAACATCTGTCGTGGGTAAACTGTTTGAGGGTTTTCTAAGAGATGCTATGTTGGAGGACCTCAATTAAAATAAGCAAATTACTCCATATCAGCATGGCTTCATGAGGGATCGGTCATGTCAAACCAATTTAATCAGTTTCTATGAGGAGGTAAGTTCTAGACTAGACCGCAGCGAATCAATGGATGTCGTATATCTGGACTTCTCCAAAGCATTTTGACACTGTACCACATAAAAGGTTAGTATATAAGATGAGAATGCTTGGCCTGGGAGAAAATGTCTGTATGTGGGTAAGTAACTGGCTGAGTGATAGAAAACAGAGGGTGGTTATTAACGGTACATACTCAGATTGGGTCACTGTCACTAGTGGGGTACCACAGGGGTCAGTATTGGGCCCTATTCTCTTCAATATATTTATTAATGATCTTGTAGAAGGCTTGCACAGTAAAATATCAATTTTTGCAGATGACACTAAACTATGTAAAGTAATTAACACAGAAGAGGACAGTACACTGCTACAGATGGATCTGGATAGACTGGAGGCTTGGGCAGAGAAGTGGCAGATGAGGTTTAACACTGACAAATGTAAAGTTATGCATATGGGAAGGAATAATGCAAGTCACCAGTACATACTAAATGGTAAAATATTGGGTAACTCTGACATAGAAAAGGACCTAGGAATTTTAGTGAACAGAAATCTAAGCTGCAGAAACCAGTGTCAGACAGCTGCTGCCAAGGCCAATAAGATAATGGGCTGCATCAAAAGAGGCATAGATGGCGGTGATGAGAACATAGTCCTGCCACTTTACAAATCACTAGTCAGACCACACATGGAGTACTGTGTACAGTTCTGGGCTCCTGTGAACAAGGCAGACATAGCAGAGCTGGAGAGGGTTCAGAGGAGGGCAACTAAAGTAATAACTGGAATGGGTGGACTACAGTACCCAGAAAGATTATCAAAATTAGACTTATTCACTTTAGAAAAAAGACGACTGAGGGGAGATCTAATAACTATGTATAAATATATCAGAGGTCAGTACAGAGATCTCTCCCACGATCTATTTATCCCGAGGACTGTGACTGTGACGAGGGGACATCCTCTGCGTCTGGAGGAAAGAAGGTTTGTACACAAACATAGAAGAGGATTCTTTACGGTAAGAGCAGTGAGACTATGGAACTCTCTGCCTGAGGAGGTGGTGATGGTAAGTTCACTAAAAGAGTTCAAGAGAGGCCTGGATGTATTTTTGGAGGGTAATAATATTACAGGTTATAGTTACTAGAGAGGGGTCGTTGATCCAGGGAGTTATTCTGATTGCCTGATTGGAGTCGGGAAGGAATTTTTTTCCCTGAAGTGGGGAAAACTGGCTTCTACCTCACAGGGTTTTTTTGCCTTCCTCTGGATCAACTTGTAGGAAAACAGGCCGAACTGGATGGACAGATGTCTTTTTTTGGCCTTATAAACTATGTTACTATGTTACTATGTAAACCTTTATGTATCTTTTACTGTGGAGAGGCCTCTTTCTGGTCACTCTGCCATAAAGCCCAGATTGTTGGTGTGCTGCAGTTATGGTTGACCTTTTGAAAGTTTCTCCCATCTGCACTCAGTATCTTTGGAGTTCAACCAGAGTGACCATTGGGTTCTTGGTCACCTCTCTTACCAAGGCCCTTCTCTCCCAATTACTTAGTTTGGTGGGAAGGCCAGCTCTAGGAAGAGTCCTGGTTGTTCCAAACTTCTTCCATTCAAGAATGATGGAGGCCACTCCATCACTTCAGTACAGCTTAAATTTTTTGTTCCCTTCTCCAGATCTGTTCCTCCACACAATCCTGTCTCTGAGCTCTACAGGCAGTTCTTTCCTCTTCATATCCTGGTTTTTGCTCTGATATTCATTGTCAGCTGTGAGATCTTATACAGACAGGGCTGTGTCTTTCCAGATCATGTCCAATCCACTGAATTTACCACAGGTGACTCCAATCAAGGTGTAGAAACATCTCAAAGATGATCAAAAGAAATGTCATGAGGGTCTGAATACTTATGTCCACGTGAAATTTTAGTTTTTCCTTTTTAATAAATTAGCAAACACTTTAAAATTTCTGTTTTAACTTTCTCATTATGGGGGTACTGAGTGCAGATTTTAGTACAATGCCAAACATGACAAAATGTGAAAAAAGTGAGTCTGAAGTCCAAATGCACCTATGTCTTTTTCAATGGGACTATAGTGGACACGTTCTGTATAAATTTTGGATGGGCCTCCGAATTGTCTCCTTTGTAGGACCAAACAAATTTTGGTCCCTTGCTATACCCCAAACAAACAATATTGCAGGTCAGGAGGGGGGCTGTCAATGAACCTATCTTATAGTGGAAGTTGGAAATTGGAATTTAAAGGGGTTGGCTCATCTTATCTTTTGGAGCCCTGTTCTGGAGATAGAAGTGGATCCCAGAGATAGTAGCAGGTCTTAGCAATATGCCATCAATATCTGAGATCATCCAACCTCCTTAAGTTGGGGTTGAAGAGGCACAACCAGGTAAATACATGGTGGCGTGGCTAGCTTCTACGACAAATATGTTCACTGTAGAAACAAAGCTAAGTGCCCAATACATACTCACCAAAACATACTTACTGATTTTAAACGGATGACCCAAAAGCTGGATGACAAAAAGGACTTTTTGGGAGTTCCCAGAGGTGGGGTTTAAAAATATCCCAATTTGGTAAGTAGGCCAATGTAGGAATGCAGCTATTTCTCAAGCCACAAACTTACTGCTTCTCATTTCTTATTTCATTGTCTTATTGCGATCTAAAAATATTCCAGCAACAAGCGGCACCACAGGACAATGTTGATCACAAGGAAAGTAGAAGATGACATAATTCATTTTTTTGCACTGTGATGACGAGTGCTCATGCCAGGACCTGTGGCCACCATCTGCTCAAAGCCTGTGAATTAGCAGGAGATTCCTGAATGAGCTTATTCTAGCTATTGGGTTCATAGGTATTTGTACAGAACCTTTACCTGCACTTTTTATTCTTTGTAGGCTTCATATTTTCTAGCAGCATTGTTTACATGACTCGTAGTCCTGTTTTGAACAAACAGTTCTAGACAATGAATGGATTAGGGTCATTTCTAGGGTGTGTTTTGCAAAATTGTGATTATTGGCAATAGAAACCACATCTTAGAGCAAAAAGAAGTGGAGGAGTGGTCATAGAAAACCATGGTACATTATAACGGCATTACTATGGGGCCTTGGAAATGGAAAAGTGGGATCTGATCTTCCCAAATTTAGAATTCCAGTTCTAAAATTTCCACTTTGAATGGAGTATTTTTGACAGTTCCTTCCTCATGAACAGAACATCAATTGACAATCTTGTGGGTAGATGAATGGAAAAAGGTTAAGAGCTTCAATAAAGATGTGTGTAACCCACTCCTCTACCGATGGTGGAAGATGATATTGAACATCAGTGGTGAGGGCCTGAAGTGGCAATGTACTCCATGGAGTACACCCAATTATATTAAGTTCTATGTTTCATTTGTCCTTGTTTTTATAAATTTTCCCAAATATATAATAGGTATGTTGAAAGACTATAAAGATCCATCAACCATGTTGCCAGTTTTGCCTACAAAGTCCAAATTGATAGACAAAGTCCAGTCCAACATGAGTACAGTCCTTCCAAGTATGGTTTCTTATAGTCCCCATCTAGGTATTGTCCTCTCTTGAATCTTCTCAAATTTTAGAGCCTGTGTGATTGTAATGTGGTCAGTGGTCAGTGACCAATTCTTCATTCAATGTGACCTCCAGATTGTGAGTTGCAATGATGAATCTGGCTAGGTAGACCCCACTACTCACATCAATGCTCAACCAGTTCGATTTTCCAATTAATGTTATAGATAATCTGGGTAGTAGTAACCTATTTGGGATTTGTAATGCCCCACTAGATTGGTTGACGCACAACCAAGGAATGGCAGTTTAGAATTAAGAACTTGACTGAAGAGAATGGCTCAAAGGTTATTAGGGAAATTGCTCTCTAAGGGTCAGTTGTTTCCAAACTTTTAGAATTTTGGCCTCTTAGGATTCTATGAGGGGATATATACAGGGTGGGCCATTTATATGGATACACCTAAATAAAATGGGAATGGTTGGTGATATTAACTTCCTGTTTGTGGCACATTAGTATATTAGAGGGGGAAAACTTTTCAAGATGGGTGGTGATCATGGCAGCCATTTTGAAGTTGGCCATTTTGGATCCAACTTTAGTTTTTTCATTGGGAAGAGGGTCATGTGACACATCAAACTTATTGAGAATTTCACAAGAAAAACAATGGTGTGCTCGGTTTTAACATAACTTTATTCTTTCATGAGTTATTTACAAGTTTCTGACCACTTATAAAATGTGTTCAAAGTGCTGTCCATTGTGTTGGATTGTCAATGCAACCCTCTTCTCCCACTCTTCACACACTGATAGCAACACTGCAGAAGAAATGCTAGCACAGGCTTCCAGTATCCATAGTTTCAGGTGCTGCACATCTCATATCTTTATAGCATAGAAAATTGCCTTCAGATGACCCCAAAGATAAAAGTCTAAGGAGGTCAGATCGGGAGACCTTGGGGCCATTCAACTGGCCCACGATGACCAATCCACTTTCCAGGAAACTGTTCATCTAGGAATGCTCGGACCTGACACCCATAATGTGGCATATGGGGTACAAAGATAGTGGGGCCATTCTTCATCAATGGAAACCTCAAGGCTACTGGATATGTGAAATTGCTACATGATGATGTGTTTCCCTCTTTATGCACTGAAACTGGCACGTTCCCTGAGTTTTTCCAGCAAAATGATGCACCACCACATTATGGGTGTGAAGATACGAGATGTGCAGCACCTGAAACTACGGATACTGGAAGCCTGTGCTAGCATTTCTTCTGCGGTGTTGCTATCAGTGTGTGAAGAGTGGGAGAAGAGGGTTGCATTGACAATCCAACACAATGGGCAGCACTTTGAACACATTTTATAAGTGGTCAGAAACTTGTAAATAACTCATGAAAGAATAAAGTTACGTTAAAACCAAGCACACCATTGTTTTTCTTGTGATCTTGTGAAATTCTCAATAAGTTTGATGTGTCAAATGACCCTCTTTCCATTGAAAAAAACTAAAGTTGGATCCAAAATGACCGACTTCAAAATGGCCGCCATGGTCACCACCCATCTTGAAAAGTTTCCCCCCTCCCATATACTAATGTGCCACAAACAGGAAGTTAATATCACCAACCATTCCCATTTTATTTAGGTGTATCCATATAAATGGCCCACCCTGTATAATAGGTACATTGAATGACTATAAAGAGACATCAACCATGTTGCCAGCTTTGCCTAGAAAGTCAGAATTCATAGACAAAGTCCAGTCCAACATGAGTACAGTCCTTCCAAGTATGGTTTCTTATAGCCCCCATCTAGGTATTGTCCTCTCTTGAATCTTCTCAAATTGTAGAGCCTGTGTGATTGTAATGTGGTCAGTGGTCAGTGACCAATTCTTCATTCAATGTGACCTCGAGATTGTGAGTTGCAATGATGAATCTGGCTAGGTAGACAGCACTACTCACATTAATACTCAACTAGATAGATTTGCCAATGAATGTTGTGGATAATCTGGGTAATAACCCATTTGGGACCTGTAATGCCCCACTAGATTGGTTGACGCACAACCAAGGAATGGCAGTTTAGAATTAAGAACTTGACTGAAGAGAATGGCTCAAGGGTTATTGGGGAAATTGCTCTCCAAGGGTCAGTTGTCTCCAAACGTTTGGAATTTTGGCCTCTTAGGATTCTATAGGATTCTATGAGGGGATATATACATATTTCTGCTGTCACCAAGATATTTCTGGTCTATCATCTTTTGACAGCTGGTCCTTGAAACTGAGCCGAGATGATGATTGTGGCTTTCATCCAGACAAAATGTCATAAACTAGCAGAAAATCCCGTAGTGAAAAAGAAGTGTCAAAAAGAGCAATTAAAATTCCCCTTGACTCAATAGTTATACATCTTCCTCCGGAGGATAAGAGTCATTTTTTGAGAATTTTGTAGGTCACAGCAATGAAGCTGTCTTTCTAAAGGAAGGAGAAGCAATCTTTATCTATTACAATGATCTATTGGATATTCAGCTTTTTCCCAGCTACTCATTGAGCACTGGATACATTCAAGTGTTTTTGCTTTTGCAAAAAACTTTTTGTAATCTCTCGATAATCTTTTGTAATCATCTGCTTTGCCTTGTGGTGCTCTGTCATACAGCACAGAAGGGTACCCCGGGTACAATGTATTGAGACTATAATGGAGGGGTCATGCCTAACTACCCCGCCAACCATCTTCGTTGTCTTTAAACATGTCCGAACCTGTCTATTTTGGCAAGATGGACTAATGATACAATCTATCGGGAAAAGAGATGAACAAACCAATTCTAGCATATTAGAAATTGAAGTAAGATATGGTTATTTGCATATATTTTGTCCCCAGAAACTAGGGGTAGTGTTGGCTGGATTGCAGTACTCCTCATGCATACTAAGTGGTCTCCCTAATAAGTAAGAACACCCCCAATACCCCAATAAAGGCCAGTTAACCAGGGCAATTTTCTCTTGAGATACTCCGTTTTCTTATCCTTTTGGAAGAAGAACTGACTTGCATGCCTCATTCAGAGAAGCTTAAAGGGGTTTTCTGAGATAAATGACCTTTCCCCACCAGCACATGATGGATTGTTCATAAAAGATTTTAAATTGCCTTATCCTTTGTTACAATGGGAGATAAGGGGCTGCTTGAGGTGTCTGGCAGTGGCTTATTCCTCTCTCTCTATTGAAAAACACTCACACTAGGCCAGGCCAAGCATGCATTTTTAGGTCTGTCAAACAAGCGTTTGGCTGACCTAATTTAAAGGGGTCGTCCCATGAAAAATATTCTAAAGTTTTCAAACCAGCACCTGGATCTGAATACTTTTGTAATTGGATGTAATTAAAAATTTAGCATGGCCACTGAGTTATCCAATACAATGTATCTGTATAGCGCCATCTGCTGTTTGTTCTTTTTCTTATTTCTTTGTCCGGCTTACTGAAAAGGCCGCACATACTCAGTTTCATCCTTCAACTAACTCCTGAACTGTGATAAGGAGATAGCTGCAGCAGAATGGACACGGCCCCTGAGCTGACAGCTGGATATAAATCTAGCACAATGAATGTGGAGATCTCTGGATCCATGTGAGGTACAGGGCTGGTTCTAGCTTTGTTAGAAGAAGATTGTCCTGTACTATATGATTTCTGATTTTCATTTTTTACATTAATCATTAATCATTTTACATTAATCATTTTTTAAGCAAGCTATGTACCTAGAAATTCTGTATTCAGCACCGAAGACAGGGGGCCTACTTCCGGTTTGAGCAAGTTGAATGCTGTAGTATGCTTGTTTTTGGGTCTTTTTCCATCTTCTTATGTTTTGAAAAGCAACATTTTCTTCCATGCTTCCTAACTGGATGAGCATTTCCTGCTAGTCAGTGGCACACCTTCAACTGAGGCAGACTACGAACCTGCAATGTGGCCTGTGGAGAAAAGGGGCCTGCAGTGAACCAAAGGCCCTGCCCCCGATTACACTCATTACTGTCCATCTCCAGTATTGTATCTCCATCTTTAATGAAGAAAGCTTAAGGACATCTGATGATGGCATCACAGGTCCTCTACATCTAGTAAAAGAACTGTTCTGAGCATCGTGTAGTTCCCAGGTTAGATAGGAACATCTGCCAGGACCTGTGATGACATCATCACAGGTCCTGTACATCTGGTAATGGAACTGCACAGAGCATCATCACAGGTCCTTCAACCCCAACAGCATGGAGAAGAACTGCATGGTGAGCTCTCCACTGAGACTAGAATGGAGTGGTAAGAGGAGGTCCTCTCTGCTTTCTCTTCATTTGCCCCATTCCCTATTTTTACTCATAGGTCACTAATATATATATATATATATATATATATATATATATATATATATATATATTATATATTAGTATATTAGTCACACTGAAGGCATCAAAACTATGAATTAACACATGTGGAATTATATACTTAACAAAAAAGTGTGAAACAACTGAAAATATGTCTTACATTCTAGGTTCTTCAAAGTAGCCACTTTTTGCTTTGATTACTGCTTTGCACACTCTTGGCATTCTCTTGATGAGCTTCAAGAGGTAGTCACCTGAAATGGTATTCCAACAGTCTTGTAGGAGTTCCCAGAGATGCTTAGCACTTGTTGGCCCTTTTGCCTTCACTCTGCGGTCCAGCTCACCCCAAACCATCTCGATTGGGTTCAGGTCCGGTGACTGTGGAGGCCAGGTCATCTGGCGCAGCACACCATCACTCTCCTTCTTGGTCAAATAGCCCTTACACAGCCTGGAGGTGTGTTTGGGGTCATTGTCCTGTTGATAAATAAATGATGGTCCAACTAAATGCAAACCGGATGGAATAGCATGCCGCTGCAAGATGCTGTGGTAGCCATGCTGGTTCAGTATGCCTTCAGTTTTGAATAAATCCCCAACAATGTCACCAGCAAAGCACCCCCACACCATCACACCTCCTCCTCCATGCTTCATCCGTTCACCTTTTCTGCGTCGCACAAAGACACGGTGGTTGGAACCAAAGATCTCAGATTTGGACTCCTCAGACCAAAGCACAGATTTCCACTGGTCTAATGTCCATTCCTTGTGTTCTTTAGCCCAAACAAGTCTCTTCTGCTTGTTGCCTGTCCTTAGCAGTGGTTTCCTAGCAGCTATTTTACCATGAAGGCCTGCTGCACACAGTCTCCTCTTAACAGTGTTGTAGAGATGTGTCTGCTGCTAGAACTCTGTGTGGCATTGACCTGGTCTCTAATCTGAGCTGCTGTTAACCTGCGATTTCTGAGGCTGGTGACTCGGATGAACTTATCCTCCGCAGCAGAGGTGACTCTTGGTCTTCCTTTCCTGGGGCGGTCCTCATGTGAGCCAGTTTCTTTGTAGCGCTTGATGGTTTTTGCGACTGCACTTGGGGACACTTTCAAAGTTTTCCCAATTTTTCGGACTGACTGACCTTCATTTCTTAAAGTAATGATGGCCACTCGTTTTTCTTAGCTGCTTTTTTCTTGCCATAATACAAATTCTAACAGTCTATTCAGTAGGAGTATCAGCTGTGTATCCATCTGACTTCTGCCCAACACAATTCATGGTCCCAACCCCATTTATAAGGCAAGAAATCCCACTTATTAAACCTGACAGGGCACACCTGTGAAGTGAAAACCATTTCAGGTGACTACCTCTTGAAGCTCATCAAGAGAATACCAAGAGTGTGCAAAGCAGTAATCAAAGCAAAAGGTGGCTACTTTGAAGAACCTAGAATATAAGACATATTTTCAGTTGTTTCACACTTTGTTGTTAAGTATATAATTCCACATGTGTTAATTCATAGTTTTGACGCCTTCAGTGTGAATCTACAATTTTCCTAGTCATGAAAATACAGAAAACTCTTTGAATGAGAAGGTGTGTCCAAACTTTTGGTCTGTACTGTATATTGCAAACAGTTACAACCATTATTAACTCATATACCTCATATAGTGACTAGGGATGAGCGAACTTTTGAAAAGTTCGGTTCGGTTCGCTTCGGCGAACTTTCTTGAAGTTCGGATTCGTACGAACCGAACCTAAAACGAACCTTGCTATAACGGCTGAATAATTGCTTCTACAATAATGGGAGTCAGATAGGGTACAGTTTCGTTTATTTGCAGTTGCTATTACAATGAAAAAAGTGGAAAAAATCCAAGTGACTTCAACAACGGCGACGCAAAATCTACGCATATTTTAGAATCTACACTAATGCGTACGCTAATGCGAACATTCCCGCACAAATAACGAACATACAGTCTAGCGTTGTCAAAGGTACGCTACTTAACTAAATGAATATGTACGCATTAGCGTACGCATGCACTGCGTCCGCAAACATTCCTACACAAGTAACGAACATACAGTCTAGCGTTGTCAAAGGTACGCTACTTAACTGAATATGTACGCATTAGCGTACGCATGCACTGCGTCTGCGAACATTCCTACTCAAGTAACGAACATACAGTGTAGCGTTGTTAAAAGTACGCTACTTAATGGAATACGTACGCATTAGCGTACATTCTCAATAAATATGCGTATATTTTGCGTCGCCGTTATTTTAACCAGATTCGTTACGAACTTTGTCAAAATTCGGTTCGGTGACGAACCGAACTTTTGGGAAAGTTCGTAACGAATCTGGTTCGTTACGGTTCGGTTCGCTCATCCCTAATAGTGACCATAATATATAACTGACCACATACATCTGTACATACCGTATTTTTCGCTTTATAAGACGCACCCGAAGATAAGACGCACCCCAGATTTTAGAGTAGGAAAATAAGAAAAAAATATTTTTCATCAGACCACATATCTGACCCCCCATAAATTTCAGGACATCACATCAGGCCCCCATCAGACCTCAGATCAGCCCAGCGTTCCCCCATCAGACCTCAGATCAGCCCAGTGTTCCCCCATCAGACCTCAGATCAGCCCAGCGTTCCCCCATCAGACCTCAGATCAGCCCAGCGTTCCCCATCAGACCTCAGATCAGCCCAGCGTTCCCCCATCAGACCTCAGATCAGCCCAGCGTTCCCCCATCAGACCTCAGATCAGCCCAGCGTTCCCCCATCAGACCTCAGATCAGCCCAGCGTTCCCCCATCAGACCTCAGATCAGCCCAGCGTAACCCATCAGACCTCAGACCAGCCCAGCGTAACCCATCAGACCTCAGACCAGCCCAGTGTAACCCATCAGACCTCAGACCAGCCCACAGTGCCCCCATTAGACCACTCTGTGCCCCCATCAGACCTCAGACCAGCCCACAGTGCCCCCATTAGACCACTCTGTGCCCCCATCAGACCTCAGACCAGCTCACAGTGCCCCCATTAGACCACTCTGTGCCCCCATCAGACCTCAGACCAGCTCAGTGCTCCATTAGACCACTCTGTGCCCCCATCAGACCTCAGACCAGCTCACAGCGCCCCCATTAGACCAATCTGTGCCCCCATCAGACCTCAGACCAGCTCACAGTGCCCCCATTAGACCACTCTGTGCCCCATCAGACCTCAGAACAGCTCACAGTGCCCCATTAGACCAATCTGTGCCCCCATCAGACCTCAGACCAGCTCACAGTGCCCCCAGTAGACCACTCTGTGCCCCCATCAGACCTCAGATCAGCCCAGCGTGCCCCATAACAATAAAATAAAAAACTTCACTTACCTGTCCAGCGCCCCGGCTCCGCTCCGGCGCTCCTTAGGCTTTCCGGCCCGACACTGTACGCGTTCAGGACAGTGCAGCGCCGGGCCGGGAAGCCTGAGGAGCCGCGGCAGGACAAGTAAGTGAAGTTTTTTATTTTATTGCTATCGTGCACGCTGGTCTGATCTGAGGTCTGATGGGGGGGGGGGTCCCGGCCCCCCGGCAGCTAAAACATACAAGTGAGCGCTTCCATAATGGAAGCGCTCACTTGTATTCGTTTTATAAGACGCACTGCAATTTTCCCCCTACTTTTGGGGGAAAAAAAGTGCGTCTTATAAAGCGAAAAATACGGTACTTCTCTATGCACTATATATATATACATACAGCTTCCTGCCAGCCAATCAGATTGGATTACTGAGAGACACACCCCCTCACCCTGAAGCCTGATGCAGACATGCGGCATGAAGGACCGCCCCTCTGTCTTCTGTTTACACTGAACGGAAGACAGGAAAGACATAGCAGCACTTTGTTAATGGACCAATTGAAAGGGACAGGGGACATTAATGAAAGCTGTTATTATAAGCTGATTACAGATCATTTGAAAATCATTGACAAACTAACTCAGGTATACTGTACATGTCTAGCTCTAATAAACTAGTAAGTAACAGAAAATATGACAGTTACACTTTAATGAACTGCTGCTGAAATGTGAGGAGAGACCACCTGAGACATGGCTGCAGTAGCTCATGTGACCGTGTCCATGCAGAAGGTTTATATGCAGGGACCGGAAGTCCGGTGAGGACAGCTTCAGAGACAGGGAGCGAAGGAGAGTAGGTCCCACTGGGAAGGGACAATGAATAAAAAATCCTGGACAATCCCTTTAAAGTAACCATGACATTTCAGTGATTCTATGATGCACTGTAACTACACGCTCCCGGGTTCCAATGTAGCAGGTCTCTTCACATTCCATGTTCCATTTTTAATACTGATGTGACAGAAGGAGCGTTGGGCTCCTAAGACATAAGGGCTCCGGGTGACACTTCCACCTTTGCACCCCACATAGCTATGCCCTTAAAATTCATTGGCATTTCTTGGAGACTCCCTGGGTAATGCTTAATACTTTCTCTTTTGCTCTTTGTAATTGGAATATTATGCAGTATTTTCTACTTTTAGCCTTTCTTATTTTTTTCTTTATCTTTTCTATGGAAACCCAATAGGATTCTGTAAGCTCCCGGGAAATGTGAATCTTAATCTCAAACACTTAATATTTCAGCTTTATGTAACTCCTGGAGGCTGCCGTCGAGTTATGCACATTCACAAAATATAATAGCGTCCTTAAAATAAAATAAGCAAATGCTGCCAGTCTGCATCCTGCTGTAATATTTAGCATAATTGGAATCGTGTTGAATCCTGGGTACGAGTGTGGCCTGTCTGACAGACTTGACAATTTTAATAAAGGAGTTTTTCATATTTAAGTCACATTTTGTGATATTGATGTGTGTTGGAATAAAATACATAACCCAGGACAGCCACATGAATAGGCTCCGCCCCCGAGGAACTTATTAACCATATTTCTTCAACAAAAGAAATTACTTTGGAAATCTCTTATACGCATCAGCCATATAGCCTTTTGTTCTTAGCATTGGTCGGGTTCCTGCTCATGTTTCCGAATCAGTGATATATTTCTTATTTTAAGGCCTCATTCACACGTCTGTATAATGTGTCCGCATCCTTTCTGCATCCGTTTCTGCAATTGCGGACAATTAGGCTTCATTCACACGTCCGTATTTGTGCACATCCTGGAAAACGGTCAGCTTTTTGCGGATCCGTTGTTCCAGGACATCCGTTCCGTTTTTCCGTAAAAAACGGAAAGGATGTATCCATATGTCATCCGTTTTTTGCGGATCCGCAAAAAACGGAAGGATGAAATACATCTGTACCTTTTCTTTTTTTTTCTCCCCTCCTGGAACGGAATCGCATTTTTTGCGGATCCATAGACTTTCATTGTGCTACGGACCGCAATTCGGGAGAAAAGTAGGACAGGAGGATTTCTTTATGCGGACAGTCGGAACGGACACACGAATGCGGACAGCACACGGTGTACTGTCCGCATTTTTTCGGGACCCATTGAAATGAATGGATCCGCATCCTATCCGCATAATTGTCCGCAATTGCGGAAACGGATGCGGAAAGGATGCGGACACAGTATACGGACGTGTGAATGAGGCCTTATGCGGAAAGGATGTGGATCCATTCATTTCAATGGGTCCCGAAAAAATGCGCACAGTACACCGTGTGGTGTCCGCATCCGTCTGTCCGTTCTGATTGTCCGCATAAAGAAATCCTCGTGTCCTACTTTTCTCCCGAATTGCGGTCCGTAGCAAAATGAAAGTCTATGGATCCGCAAAAAATGCGGAAGACATGCGGAAAGGCATCCGCATGTCATCCATATTTGCGGATTCCGTTCCAGGAGGGGAGAAAAAAAAAAAGAAAAGGTACAGATGTTATTCATCCTTCCGTTTTTTGCGGATCCGCAAAAAATGGATGACATATGGATACATCCTTTCCGTTTTTTACGGAAAAATGGAATGGATGTCCTGGAAAAACTGAGTTTTTTGCGGAACAACGGATCCGCAAAAAACTGACCGTTTTCCAGGATGTGCACACATACGGACGTGTGAATGAAGCCTTATTCCCACATATGTTTTTTCCATTATAGGGCCAAATTTCTGGTTAAAGGGGTTTAAGAAATTAAGCTCAGAAATGCAGGAAATACAATATATCAAATATATATAATATCTAAAAAATATATAAGATATATATATATATATATATATATATATATATATATATTAAAAAAACAGATTACCTAACTAACAAGCCCACCACCACCACCACCACTGCCAATGCTCTGGAGTTCCCTTCCTATAGTCCCTACTGGTCTTTGTTTTTTTTCCAGTAGTGATGAACGGCACATTACCACAACAGCCTATCATTGGCCTCAGCGGTTATGCTAGTTATGTACAGCACATGACTGCTGAGGCCAGTGATTGGCTGCAGTGATCACATGGAGGTACAACACTTCATCACTCCAAAAAAAAAATAAATAAATAAAATAAACAAGAATCGGCGGAGATCACTGGAGCACTGACGCTGGGGTGGCGGGGGATTTAAAAGGTGACTAATGTTTCTTTTTTTTTTATTTTAACACATTTTCTGTCGCTAGCTGACTTTCTTTAACTCTTGGACAACCCCTTTGAATAAATGTGGAAAGAGATACTGGTACAAATGTGTCGTTCCTTAGCTGTAATCTTGGATCAACATATTCCGAGATTTGTGTTGCAAGATGACAGTTTTTTTTTTTTAAACAAAAAAACAAACAAACAAAGCATGATTTTGTGATACTCTGTCACGAGATGTCGATCCTGTGTGTGCGGCCACCCAGAGGACATATTGTGAATTGCAGCCTGCAAGATATGTTGTTATAAGGGATTTATATGGAATTTATTTCACGAGAAATTGCTGTCATGAACCAATTCAAGCTAAGATGCAGAGGTCGCAATAACGCATAAAAAAGCGCCATAGACGTGTTTTCAGGCAATTTTACTCCCTGAAAAAAGTCTAAGGCATACCACTACGCCTTAGACTTTTCCCAGTTTTTCCATCAGCGCAGTGAGCCCTGTGAACAGCACAGGCAGCACAGCAATGCTGCCTGTGCCTGAAATAGCCAATAACAAAGCTCCTTACAGCAAGGAGCTTTGTTATTGGTGCACCAGAGCAATACAGGTCGGGTAAGGCAGAGGAAGCCGGCGGGAGCTGGAAGGAGGAGGGGCCTGCTCCCGGGGCTGGAAGGAGAGTGGGCGCGCAGAGCATGGGCCCTGGGAAACAAAACAGGGCCACTGGAGAGGTAAAGGGCCACGGACTGATGTGACTGGTGCCTGGGAGAAGAGCTGCCTCCGGCCTGTGTCCCCCCGGGTGGAGAGGGATGGGAGAGCTGTGGTAGTGAAAAGCTGTTAGTCTTTAAGTGAGTGATTTTCCCCCTCCCCCAACCATGGTTCTGTTCAGTCTCCCAGTTCTCTGCTCCCCCTGCTCCCCCGTCGCTCCCTCTAGTGACCCTGCTCCCCCTGTTGCCCCTCTAGTGACCCTGCTCCCCCTGTCGCCCCTCTAGTGACCCTGCTCCCCCTGTCGCCTCTATAGTGACCCTGCTCCCCCTGTCGCCCAACTAGTGACCCTGCTCCCCCTGTCACCCGCTCCCCCTGTCGCCTCTATAGTGACCCTGCTCCCCCTGTTGCCCCTCTAGTGACCCTGCTCCCCCTGTCACCCCCGCTCCCCCTGTCACCCCTCTATGGACCCTGCTCCCCCTGTCACCCCCGCTCCCCCTGTCACCCCTCTAGTGACCCTACTCCCCCTGTCACCCTGCTCCCCCTGTCACCCCACTAGTGACCCTGCTCCACCTCCTTCTGTCACCCCACAGGGAAGCTGAACAGACTCCACCGACTACAGTGGATCCGTTTCAATCTTTTTACCAGACAATAAACTCCTGCATACAAGGCTTTTTTGTCTGGTCTTTCAACAGAATCTGCAACAAAGGCTCCAAATGCAGCCGCCAACACAGATGTGAGCAAGTGCAGGCCTGCGTATTATGTATTTTAATTACCACAGATTTCGTACTCCTCCTCGGGTAAAAATACTCCTCAAAAATGTTCAGAGGAGTATTTTTACTCTTCTGAAAAAAATGTAGCGCAAACTCTGCTAACATGAGATTGGACTCATTTATCCAAACTTTTTCTGGCGTCGCAAAATATGTCTTTTGAGAGCAGCTACATGGACCTTAGATACAATGGACAGGAGGAGACCCCATTGACTTCTGTGGGAGGCTTTTCTAGGCATGCTGTGTGACCTGTGCAGGGGTCAGGAGGGAGAAGATAAGCTGAGATATTACCTATTGTGAATGATGGATCCTGTGTTATCTATAGAGAGGTATTACTTGTCATTGTAGTCCTGCCAGTGATGATTATGCAATGTCTACTGAAAAGTTACCTGCACAGAAAAGGAAGTCTTGACCTATTATTAGAACTAGTGGCCAGTGTAAAAATTCCAAGATTATATATATATATATATATATATATATATATATATATATATATATATATATTTTAATATAGGTAGTGACAAGGAAAAATAAAATAAAAAACTCTAAAAAAAAAAACCTCCAAAAATTCTAAGAAAAAAAATATTTAACTTAAAATTTGGATTTAAACAATAGGTCATTTTCTGATGAAAGGTTCCCTTTAATCTGTTGGCACCTATAGAAATGCTATAGTCAACCCATTTTAATGCACTGCAGTCTGATGTACTGTATTGTAAAATGGTTGTATTTTTTATGTTTTGCTTTTGTGTCTGTGTTAGTCTACATTGAGGTTCTGGAATTCCATTCACATCAGGATAAACAGTTATATGACAATCTTAGCATAGAGAGTCCTGAAGTACATGCAAATGATGTAGGCACATGGAGGGATCTACAGTATACTTCACAACTGAAAGGCCATCTTCCCCAGTGCCAGATAATGGGATGTATCCTCATCGTTGAGCACCCATGGATTTTGCAGCTCTAAAATTGATTAAGGTGTAGCTGTAACTCTGACATCTGTGAAGAAAAATCACTGAGTCAGATTTAAATGCCATCACGTCAAATCAAGTGGTAATCTGCGGAGTGAAGAGATGTTTCACACTTCGCTGAGTTGTTTTGTCAAAGCTTGTAATGTTGTTGCAGAGCCAGTGGTTGTTGATAAGTAAAGCAAGCAAAAGTGGTTGAATCCTTGAAAAGCAGTCTGTCAGCAGAAAGATCAATATGGTAAATAGCTCAAGTTTTCACCTACCCTCTAGTTATATAATGGTGAAATTCCTTATGTACAAGAATAGAACTAGTATAATACTGCGCCTATGTACAAGAATATAACTACTATAATACTGCATCATATATACAAGAATATAACTGCTATAATACTGCATCATATATACAAGAATATAACTACTATAATACTGCTCCTGTGTACAAGAATATAACTACTATAATACTGCATCATATATACAAGAATATAACTACTATAATACTGCATCATATATACAAGAATATAACTACTATAATACTGCATCATATATACAAGAATATAACTACTATAATACTGCTCCTATGTACAAGAATATAACTACTATAATACTGCTCCTATGTACAAGAATATAACTACTATAATACTGCCTCCTATGTACAAGAATATAACTACTATAATACTGCTCCTATGTACAAGAATATAACTACTATAATACTGCTCCTGTGTACAAGAATATAACTACTATAATACTGCATCATATATACAAGAATAGAACTAGTATAATACTGCTCCTATGTACAAGAATATAACTACTACAATACTGCTCCTATGTACAAGAATATAACTACTATAATACTGCATCATATATACAATAATATAACTACTATAATACTGCTCCTATGTACAAGAATATAACTACTATAATACTGCATCATATATACAAGAATATAACTACTATAATACTGCTCCGATGTACAAGACTATAACTACTATAATACTGCTCCTATGTACAAGAATATAACTACTATAATACTGCTCCTATGTACAAGAATATAACTACTATAATACTGCTCCTATGTACAAGAATATAACTACTATAATACTGCTCCGATGTACAAGAATATAACTACTATAATACTGCTCCGATGTACAAGAATATAACTACTATAATACTGCTCCTATGTACAAGAAATATAAACTTACAATATAAATACTGCTCCTATGTACAAGAGTATAACTACTATAATACTGCTCCTATGTACAAGAATATAACTACTAAAATACTACATCATATGTATAAGAATATAACTACTATAATACTGCTCCTATGTACAAGAACATAACTACTAAAATACTGCTCCTATGTACAAGAATATAACTACTATAATACTGCCTCCTATGTACAAGAATATAACTACTATAATACTGCCTCCTATGTACAAGAATATAACTACTATAATACTGCTCCTATGTACAAGAATATAACTACTATAATACTGCTCCTATGTACAAGAATATAACTACTATAATACTGCTCCTATGAACAAGAATATAACTACTATAATACTGCTCCTATGTACAAGAATATAACTACTATAATACTACTCAGGGGCGTAGCTATAGGCTAATGGGCCTTGGTGCATCAGTTCAGCTTGGGCCCTCCTTCCCTCAGTGCTTTGTGTGTCTTCTTATGTGGCACAAGGGTCTGTGGGCCCCCTCAGGCTCCTGAGCCCGGTAGCAACTGCTACCTCTGCACCCCCTATAGCTACGCCCCTGATACTACTCCTATGTACGAGAATATAACTATTTTAATACTGCTCCTATGTACAGGAATATAACTACTATAATACTGCCTCCTATGTACAAGAGTATAACTACTATAATACTACCTCCTATGTACAAGAATATAAACTCAGGGAACATGCCAGCTTCAGTGCATAAAGAGGGAAACACATCATCATGTAGCAGTTGAACACATTTTATAATTGGTCAGAAACTTGTAAATAACTCATGAAGAATAAAGTTACGATAAAACCAAGCACACCATTGTTTTTCTTGTGAAATTCTCAATAAGTTTGATGTGTCACATGACCCTATTCCCATTGAAAAAACTAAAGTTGGATCCAAAATGGCCGACTTAAAAATGGCCGCCATGGTCACCACCCATCTTGAAAAGTTTCCCCCCTCCCATATACTAATGTTCCACAAACAGGAAGTTAATATCACCAACCATTCCCATTTTATTTAGGTGTATCCATATAAATGGCCCACCCTGTACCTTTAGACAATAGGTTTTGGAACTAAAAGACCATCCAGGATTGATAAAACTGTGTGACCCCCATGGCTCAGTGTCATGGAGGGTTATTTCTCTCCTATGCAGGGTTTGAGAATGAGCTCGTCAGCATTTGGTGAGCAGATTTCTGTAAAGAGTAGAAAATGGGCTGCAATCTAGGTCAGTGTCACATTTAGCCAAGTTGACATTGAAGGATCTGTCATGCCTTGCCCTGAAAATACGAGGTTAATGAGGCAACATTTTTATTTCCTAAAACGGGTGATGTATGTTCTATATCCAGCAGGACTATTATTACCCGCACTTTCTGTCTCATTGTTCACTTTAAGCAAATGGGGATGAATTTCTGTCCTCGCTTTGGGCATTTTTTAAGAATAGTCTTAGTTTCCAAGGAGATGGTTTCCATAGTAACCTCTTCTGTAAATGTCTGTGTGTGTATGTGTACAGAGTCCTGGATGTCACAAGAGGGAAGCTCTGAGTTACAGTAACGAAGGAAAATGTCAAGGAACTTTTAATAGTGACGGAGGTTTTAATGTAAAAGGGAAATCCAGCCTTCAAATCTCCTCTTCTGGACTGTCCACCACAGTCCCTAGATGGCTACAAATTTTTTAATTTTGCAATAATGTACCAGCCCTTCACCTGACATCATTTACAGGGAATGGATTGCCAGAAATGATTTATTGAACATGTTTTTATTGAGTCCTCAAGCTTACAGTAATACATAGAATAGGTTGTACGGTCATAAAAACAGTACAAGAAAAGAGAGAAGATGGACCTAAGAACTTCTTTTGCAGATTGAGAGAGGTATGAGAACCCATAATTATTGATAGCTCGATCATCTAAGATGATTTTTGATATTTCTTATATGATTACTTATAATCCAGTCAGAGGAGCACACACGGTTTACTGAGACTCACTGTTCTCTCACATTAGCTTTGTTGTTAGACTGAGACAGAATCAGCAGAGCCATATCATTAGAATTAAAGCGCAGCTTCAGCAGCTTTACCTCACTTTTACCTCACTTTCACTAGACTGCAGAGTCAACCGTTGTCTTATTATCATTAGAAGGCAGATTCAGTAGAGTTACCTTATCATCTTTTCAGGCCAGAGTCATCTAATTTTCATTAGAGGGCAGAGTCAGCAGAGTCATCTCACTGTCATTAAGTTGCAGGGTCAGCAGTTTTCTTATGATCATCAGAGGACAAGCTCTGTAGAGTCATCATCTTTTCAGGGCAGAGTTAGTAGTCATTTCATTATCAATAGAGGGCAGAGTCAGCAGAGTCATCTTATTAAATGACAAGGTCAGTAGGGTTATTTCATTATCATTACAGTGTAAGGCCAGCAGAGTCATTTTGTCATCAAAGTGCTGGGTCATTGGAGTCACTTTACTATCAGTAAATTGCTGGTTAGCAGTTATTATTGTTAGAAAGCTGAGTCAATGGAGGTATCATTATCTTTTCAGGGTAGGATCAACAGTTACATATCTCATTGTGATCTCACAGTCGGCAGAGTCATCTTGTCATTAAATGGCCAGGTCAATAGAGTTATTTCTTCATCATTACAGGACAGGGTCTGTAGAGTAACCTCATTATCATTACAAGGCATGATGAACTATAAACTAATTTTCATTACAGGGCAGGGTCAGCAGAGTCACCTTGTCATTAAATGTCAGGGTTATCAGAGTCATCTCGCCATTATATGAAAAGGTTAGCAGAGAAATCTTATTATCATTACAGGGCAAGGTCAGCAGAGTCATCTCATCATTAGAGGGCAGGATCAGCAGAGTCATCTTGTCATTAAATGACAGGGTTAGCATAGTCATATTTTTATCATTACAGGACAAGATCAATGGAGTAATTTTATCATTGTAGTACAGAGTTAGTCGAGCCCCTCCCTATCAAAGCAGGGTCAGCACAGTCACCTTACTAATAGGGTTATCTCATTATTAAGATGCCCAGGACCTTCATTGGCGTAGGGATCCGGCACTGTTTTGACTGAATCCACCAACAAAGAGAACTGCAGTCCTCAACATTATATTTGCTATCAAAGATACTTAAACTCTGACCGCATTGAGTCAGTTGGATCAGTCAGGATTGGAGAACGGACCCGGCAAAGCTGTCATGGCTCAGTTATAAAGGATAATTATCACATCGTTTGAATAGAGATTAATTTATGACAGCAGCCAAGTCTGTGAGTGAAGATATTTATTGTTCATTCATTGTTGAAGGTTTTTATTTATCTGTTATAGCTTGTATGGGGTTAGAAACAGGCAGTAAGCTGACCCTCCTGTAGGGGGAGGAAAGCAGCTGAAGCTTCCACCATGAACAGGACTCTTCAAGCCTACAGTAATGCCTTAACATTGATAGACTGTTTTAATCAGTGTTTCCTTCAAAGAGGTTGTCCAGTAAACATAATCTGTAACAGATGCTGGAAGCCTGCCACCCCTACCGAAAGAATCATACTTACTTGTTCTCCGCCGTTCTGGTCCTCTGTGCTGGTTCCTGCATCTCCATCTTCCGGGGTTTATTTTCTTCCTCCCCATCATGATCATGGTCATCTGACCCATTTCAGCCAACCACTGGCTTCAGTGGTGATGTGTCCACAAGATTTACGTCACCACTAAAGCCATCAGTTGGCTGAAGAGGATCAGGTGACCATGCACATACCGGGGTGGAAGAGAACAAACTGGGACTGGAAGATGGAGACATGGGAGCCAGCACGGGGGAATAGAGCGATGGGGAGCAGGTAAGTATGATCCTTTTAATAGGGAAGGCAGGCTGCTGGCACCTGTTAGAAATTATGGATTTCTCATTTAACCCCTTTAGTGACCGCCTATGCAACTTTTTATGGCGGTCACTAAGGGGCCTTAGGCTGGGTCTCCCATGCAGCAGAGAGCAGGGGCTCACACTCCCATGAGAGCTGTGCTCCTGCTCTAACTTCCCAGACCGGTAGAAGTGCCGATTCAGGCCATTTAAACCCTTAGATGCCTAGAGCAATAGCGCCTGAGGTATGTAAGTGGTTACAGAAGAAGCATACTCCCTCTGTCTCCCATCGGCACCCACAAATGAGATTGTGGCGTGCCTATATCCCTGCCTACAGTGTGTTTCAGCAGGTAACGCCTCACCGGCACAACCTGATGATGGATGTCAGTACAGCACTGACAGTAAAATACATTGCACTGCATGATAAGTGCAATGTATTTTAGAAGCAATCAGAAGAACACCTTTTCTAGTGCCCTTGTGGGGGCTATTAAATGGTTAAAAAAACTAAAAAGGTTTATTAAATTAAAAAAAAATTCTAAGTAAAAAAAAAACCTTTTTTGCTTTGGAAAAAAAAAAGCTTTTCAATGCAGAAAATTGCAAAAATAAAATCTTTTCCACATATTTGGTATCCCCGCATTATCTCATCTACACAACACAATTATCATGTAAATTTTCCCGTTTTCCCGCCATAAAAAAAGCCAGAATTCCTGCTTTTTTCTTATTTGCCACCAAAAACTGAATAAAAAGCGACCAAAAATCATTTATCCTCAGACTGCTCCATAGAAATGAAAATGAAAGTTATGGGTCTTGGGATGCGACAATGTAAAAACCTTTAAAAAAAAAAAAAAAAGAACGTTTTTGTGCAAAAGTAGTAAAACGTAAAAAAAAAAAAACTATATGTATTTGATATGTAATAGTACTGACCCAGAAAGTAAAGTTATAATGTTACTTCTGGCGAAAAATGAATGCCGCAAAAGGACAGACACGGACAGTGAGCCCTAGCCTAGAACCCAACCCGCTTTCCTTACCTAATTGCAGTGCAAGTCCTATGTAGCAAGACCGCAACTGGTCGACAGTCCCAACGCTACTAAAGTGCAGAGACAGACAAACACCTAGAGACAAACGACACAAAGACAGAGTTGTACGTAAATGAGTCAGACCCAGGAGGACAGAAGAAAGAAAAAACAAGTTATAGCTGTTGGAAAGCGACGAAAAAAAATAGTTTGGCCATTGAGGCTCAAAACAGGTTTGTCACTAAGGATTTAAGGTCACTATAACCCTAAAACATTGTATTTTGGGGCAGATCATTTCCTGTTAATAGAATGTGAACAGTGTTTGAAAACCTTAACTCATTTTACACTGGTATCAATGTGGGTTCTATTTCAGCGCGATGCAACTTCATTCAAGTCTTCTCCATCTTTATTTGTATCAGGAGATTGAATTCCGAGAAAACAAATACTCCAATTTAAAGAGTTCCACAGGCAAAGGCGAGACCCTACTGGGAAAATAGGGCCCATGGGAGCCTTTTGTATAGATCACAATGAGAGGAGCCTCAGGAGAAGTGATTATAACTGGGGTGGGAGTACAAATGGAGGGAATGTAATTGGACGTAAATGTGTCTAAAAAGATGGAGTACGAAACAGTGAAATAATCCAGGTGGATTATAAACACTTTTCTTGAGCTTTCTCACCTAAAAATCAAACTTTGCCTTTGCTGCAAGCCCCGGAGGATGGGAGTGGTAGTGGCTCTGGCTGAAATAATTATTCACAGTGGCAATACTCACCCCGATGGTGCCGAGGGCCAGGGCACTGACAGGACTGCACACTCTTTCTTCCCTCATGGCATAACTTGATGTTGAAGCTCCTGCCTGATGATGTTGTGCGTTTGGTGCAGGAGCAAAGCAGGAGATGTAGGTGCTGTGGCCGGCGAATGGTGCTGGAGTCAGGTCCCAGGTCAGTCGCAGAAAATAAATGTTTCTCTTTACTAAAGTGCAGAATGGAAGTTGTAGTACACCCAACTTTATCAAAACACAGTTCCAAACAACTTTCAGTGCAGATCTTCCCAGAAATCAATGTATGGATATAGGTCAGGATGGGGTTGTAGTACTCCTTCCCTCTCCAAAGTCCCACTGTGCAGAATCTAAGGATGACAATAACGTTCTCACAAGCTTAACTATAATTCCCAGCTGAGGGGTACCAGATTCATATATGGCTGGACAGAACATGGAAGGGTCTTAACATTGTCCACTCTTTGTAGTAAAGTCTTTATCATACTTAAACATCAAATCTGACTTCAATACTCGGCCATGCGGATTCTGGATCTTCTAGTTCTTTCCCTTCTCTTCTCAAACGTATAAGAGGTGACGACGTGGATAAAATTTGGTTATGGAGGAAGCATAATGGACCTTTATGCTGAAACCATTGGGTTTAACCCCTTCCCGACCGGCGCCGTACATGTACGGCGCTCGGGCGGTCCGGGAACATGACACCCGCTCGCCTGTGCGGCGGGCGTCATGGTCGGCAAGTCTCTGCTGTTTTTAACAGCAGAGACTTGCGGCTACTTACCGCAATCGGCGGCGTCTTCCGATGGGCTTCTTATTTCTTGTGGGCCCTTCTGAAGACTTCCGGTGGCGTCTGAACCCGGAAGCGGTTCGCTTCCGGGTGATGTACAGACGACCCGATTGGCCAATCGGGCCGTCTGTACACGCTATGAAAGCTTTAATCCTCGCTGGTTATTCTGGCCACTAGATGGCAGGCCAGGATAAGAAATGAACAATCATGAGTTTTAATTCAAGATTAAAAATCAGAGATTGCTCATAGTGAAAAAATAAAAAGTACAATATATTAGCTCATATTTGAGCTTTCAAATAATAAAAAAAATTAAAAAAAAATGTTAAAAAATATATAAAAAAATAAAAAAAAATATAAAAGTTTAAATCACCCCCCTTTCCGTATAATTAAAAAATAAATACCTAAATAAAAATAAATATAGACATCATGGGTATCACTGTGACCGAAAACGCCCGTACTTTTAAAATAAAATAAAAAAATTCCAACACGGTGAATTGTGTGGCGGAAAAAAGCGTCAAAATGGCGATTCGCTATTTTTTGTCGCTTTTTTTTTCTAAAAAAAAATTGAATAAAAAGCGATCAAAAAGTCATACACACCCCATAATGGTATCAATAAAAACTTCAGATCGCCCCGCAAAAAATGAGCCCCCATACAGCTCCGTACACATAAATGCCAAAAAGTTATAGGGGTCAAGATATGACGACCCCAAAAAAAAACAAACAAAAACCAACCTTATAATTTTTTTAACACTATCAAAACACAAGAAAAACTATACATGTTAGGTACCGCTGGATTCGTACTGACCTGTAGAATGAAAGTAACCGGTCAGTTTTAATGAACAGTGAACGCCGTAAATAAAAAACCCGGAAAACTGTAGCGGAATAGTGTTTTTTTTGCAATTTCACCCGATTTGGAATTTTTTTCCCGCTTCTCACTACACCATATGCAATAATAAATGGTGGCGTTTGAAAGTACAACTTGTCCCGCAAAAAACAAGCCCTCATACAGCTATGTGAACAGAAAAATAAAAAAGTTATGGCTGTATGAAGGCAAGGAGCAAAAAAACGCAAAACCGAAAAAACCTCCGGTCGTGAAAGGGTTAAAAGATTCCATATCTTATGTCTGCTTTACATAGTATGGTATTATCGGAGTGAGGAGTAACAGAGGAAGGGACCGTGTCCTTGAGATCTCATACTCCTATTAAGAAATGAAAGCCTTTTGATTTGAACACCATGAGTACTGTAGAGCAATAGGTGGCAGCCTGTAAAATATACATCACTTCTATATGCAGTGGGTTTAAGTTATATAACCTCCCTGTGGAGCAATACTATGATCAAAAGTGAGTGGGACTTTTAAAAGTGCATATACAGTACAGTGCATTCAGAAAGTCTTCAGTCTCTGTCACCTTTTTCACATTTTGGTATATTGGGTCCTTGTGCTAAAATTTAAAAAATCCAATTTTCCCCCATCATTCTGCACTCAGTACCCCATAAATAAGAAAGTGAGAACAGAATGTTAGAAATCATTACTAATTTATTGAAAAGGAAAAACTAAAATCTTGCACTGACATAAGTTTTTAGACCACGGGGTCCAGAGCACTCAGCACTCACAGGTGTTCTTTAAGAATATCTCTGTTCTTTGCTCCATTTCCTCAGCCCCGACCAGTCTCCCTGTCCCAGCCATTGAAAAAAAGCATTTAGCTGCCACCGCCATGTTTCACTGTAGGGATAGTATTGGGCAGGTGATGGACAGTGCTTGGTTTCCTCCAGACATGATGCTTAAAATTGAGGCCAAAAGGTTCAATCTTGGTTTCAACAGACCAGAGAATCTTGTTTCTCACAGTCAGACTCCTTTAGGTGCTTTTTTGCAAACTACAGGCAGCTTTCATGTGTCTTTTACTGAGGAGAGGCTTCTTTATGGACAATGTGATAAAGCCCAGATCGGTGGAGTTCTGTAGTAATGATTGACCTTCTGGACGTTTCTACCATCTGCATCCATAGTGACCATTGGGTTCTTGGTCACCTCTCTTACCAAGGACCTTGCCTCCCGATTACTTACTTTGGAGGAGAGGCCAGCTTTAGGAAAAGTCTTAGTTGTTCCAAATTTCTTCTTTGCACCCTTCTCCAGATCTTTGCCTCCATACAATCTTGTCTCTGAGCTCTACAGGCAGTGTCAGCTCTAAAACCTTATATAGACAGGGCTGTGTCTTTCCAACCATGTTCAATCAACTGAATTTACCACAGGTGACTCCAATCAAGGTATAGAAACATCTCAAAGATGATGATGAGAAATGGTAGGCCCCATGTCAACTGCCATAGCAAAGGGTCTGAATATATATGTCCATGCAAAATTAGTTTTTCCTTTTAAATAAATTTGCAAATTCATTTTTCACTTTTTCTTTATGGAGTAATGAGAGCAGCCTGATGTGGGAAAACTCATGATTACAGTCACATCTATCATGTCCCCTGTGTCCTCCTCACCTCCCTTCTCCACAAAATCTGTAAGATAGTCAGTGGATCAGTTATGTAATCAAGGTGACAGCTCCGCCTTCTTTATTTTTCAGCTTCTGTATAAGGGCAGAGATTGAGAGTGACTCCTGCTCTTCCTGCCTGGAGATCTCTCTTCTCTTGATGTCTATAAACAGGGCAGTGACTCTTTCTACTTCCCCACCTACTTTTTCTTAAGCTTTTCTCCAGCACTCCTCCAGTTTGTGGGGGTCTTTCCTCAGTCTCCTCTCTTTTTTTGATTCTGCAGAATTGTTACTATATCAGTTTCTCCTTTCAAGAGGCCTTATCCACATCATCTCTGCCTGATATCCCCAGTGTTCTCCAGCCAAACTGCAGGATACATAGATACAAGCTGCGTCCCCCATACAGTAATATCCCAGGGTCTTCTTATGGACAGACCATTTCCTGTTCTATAGGGAAGTGCTGGGTTCATCACATGGACAGTCCTCACAAAGCATCTAGGATTTAACAGCAGGTCCAGGAGAGTCTATACAGTAAGCGCAGCAGATCCTAGTGACTTCCTCCCGAGGTGGTTACATAAGCAGGAAACATGTGTCTACCTTATGTAGACTTGTGTTCCTCTCATTAATTCTGCATGCTTCTGGAACAACACTCAGGACTCCAGACCTGTCCTGTGTATCCAACTCCAGACCTGTCCTGTCTATCCAACTCCAGACCTGTCTTGTGTGTCCAGCATACAATCATCCATGGAACACTTCAGCTCATCTGTAGGATCAGCAGATGCTCTGGCTTTACGATCTACAGTACCAGAAACAACACCGAAACAGTGTTTTATATGGCGTACAATCGCGGACAAGAATAGGCATTTCTATCACAGGGCCAGCTACATTCACACAGCCGGTATCCGTGCTTTGCGGATCCGCAATTTACTATTCTGCTGGTGGAGTCGCTGTGTACATACATTACATTACTTATCCTGTACTAATCCGGAGTTACATCCTGTATTATACTCCAGAGCTGCACTCGCTATTCTGCTGGTGGAGTCACTGTGTACATACATTACGTATCCTGTACTGATTCTGAGTTACATCCTGTATTATACTCCAGAGCTGCACTCACTATTCTGCTGGTGGAGTCACTGTGTACATACATTACTTATCCTGTACTGATCCTGAGTTACATCCTGTATTATACTGTACCCCAGAGCTGCACTCACTATTCTGCTGGTGCAGTCACTGTGTACACACATTACTTATCCTGTACTGATCCTGAGTTACATCCTGTATTATACCCCAGAGCTGCACTCACTATTCTGCTGGTGCAGTCACTGTGTACATACATTACTTATCCTGTACTTATCCTGAGTTACATCCTGTATTATACTCCAGAGCTGCACTCTCTATTCTGCTGGTGCAGTCACTACAGTATGTACATACATTACTTATCCTATACTGAGTTACATCCTGTATTATACTCCAGAGCTGCACTCACTATTCTGCTGGTGCAGTCACTGTGTACATACATTACTTATCCTGTACTTATCCTGAGTTACATCCTGTATTATACTCCAGAGCTGCACTCACTATTCTGCTGGTGGAGTCACTGTGTACATACATTACTTATCCTGTACTGATCCTGAGTTACATCCTGTATTATACTCCAGAGCTGCACTCACTATTCTGCTGGTGCAGTCACTGTGTACATACATTACATTACTTATCCTGTACTGATCCTGAGTTACATCCTGTATTATACTCCAGAGCTGCACTCACTATTCTGCTGGTGCAGTCACTGTGTACATACATTACATTACTTATCCTGTACTGATCCTGAGTTACATCCTGTATTATACTCCAGAGCTGCACTCACTATTCTGCTGGTGCAGTCACTGTGTACATACATTACATTACTTATCCTGTACTGATCCTGAGTTACATCCTGTATTATACACCAGAGCTGCACTCACTATTCTGCTGGTGGAGTCACTGTGTACATACATTACTTATTCTGTACTGATTCTGAGTTACATCCTGTATTATACACCAGAGTTGCACTCACTATTCTGCTGGTGGAGTCACTGTGTACATACATTACATTACTTATCCAGTACTAATCCGGAGTTACATCGTGTATTATACTCCAGAGCTGCACTCACTATTCTGCTGGTGGAGTCACTGTGTACATACATTACATTACTTATCCTGTACTGATCCTGAGTTACATCCTGTATTATACTCCAGAGCTGGTGCTGGTGCAGTCACATACATTAGTTATCATGTACTGATCCCCCAGAGCTGTATTTATTATTCTGCAGGCTTCAGATCTGAACTGTCACATAATCCCATCCTATTTACTCACAGAACTAGATGAATATGCAAGAAATTGGGATCCATTGGATGCTTCTTTTAGCCTTATTACCCAGTTATCCCATTGCCTTGTGTTGGAGCACACCTAGGGCGCCACTTATCCTTTATCTAACTAGAGCAAACAAAGACACCAGGAGTGAGATGTGAGAGCGCTGGGCGGTCACCTCCTCACAAGGCTAATTGGAGCCTTAATGTGAAATCTTTCATATCAAGCACAATAAGGAATTATTTGCCTCATGTATTAAGCACATAATTGGCTGAAGAGAGAAGAGCTCCTGATGATAAATCCCGGATAAATATGTCATTAGGCGGCATAGGTTCATTTAATTAATTTCTACCTCTCTGTTCAATCATAGCTGAGGGTTTGTTACAATTGTATCCAGTCTAGACTACACTCTGTGAGCAGCACAGACACACAGCCTTTAGGTCTGTACAGCTTTCAGCCTCTGGAAGTAGGCAAGAATGTTTGTGTTCACTGACAGCAAGCAAAGATCTATAAAATAGACATTATAATGTAACAGTTTTTAGAAAGTTTATATAACTTTTCAGTATACAATTTCTGGCTTTAGGGGTATACAGCGGCTTTGTTTCCAGTATCAGATTGGTCCTGAACAGCCCTATATTATAAAGGTTTGTAGATAATAAAATTCCATATGCAGCCACCACTAGATGGAGCTCACTGCCTTTAGATTTATGTTATACATCTCTGAATGAGCAGTGAGCTCCCCCTAGTGGTAGCAGTGTATAAAGACAGAATTATATCATCACCAGCTGATGTATGAATGATACAGACATTGTAGGTTTGCTCTAATGAACAACTTTGGACTCCCCACCCCCCTCCCAAACTCTGTTTGGGCATCTGTCAGCAGTTTTATCCCTATGACACTGGCTGACCTGATACGCGCATGGCAGCTGAAGACATCTGTGTTGGTCTCATGCTCATATGTGTCCACATTGTTGAGAAAAATTAACTTTTAAAATATGCAAATGAGCATCTAGGAGCAACGGAGGTGTTGGCATTACACCTAGAGGCTCTGGCCTCTCTGCAACTGCTGTGCCCTCTACATTTTTGATTGGCAGAGGGCCTGACAGTTGAAGAAGGAGCGTTGCCTTTAGGAGTAATGGGAACGCCCCCATTGCTCCTTGAGGCTCATTTGCATATATTAAAACATAATTATTCTCAGCAATGCGGGCACATATGAACATGGGAGCAACACAGATGCCTTCAGCTGCCATGGGTCAGCAACATTCGTGAGAACTGCAGTAGCGCCTATGGTTAAATGGTTTCTCGGCGTTTCCACTAATCCTCTGCTTTCAAAAAACAGCAGGCAGAGCTCAAAGTATAACATTTCGATTTTTCCAGGGGAAAGTTCTAATTTTCAATAGCTGAAAAACAGCAGATTTATAAAGTATTTGCTTCATTTTAATGGACTTTTTTTTTTATTATTCAAAGCTGTCTTATATTGAGCCATGCAAGATCGGAAGCTAAAAGTGTTGTGTGTAGGTGTGATGTACTTCACCGAGAAATTTCCAATTAAATATTTTGTTATTCTGTTCGCTGCCGCCTTTTAAGAGCTGGGAGGATGTGGAGTAGTCTTCAGCTCACCGCAGGATTCCTGGCTATGCCCACCTTTGTATGTGCCCTGCTGCTAGATGGTTATTTTACAGGGGTCACTTGTGGCATCAAATCCGTTAATGTTAAAGTTACTTTCTGCTGAAGTTAGTAAGTACCACTTTAGCACTACAAATGTTCCGCCGCATCCCGCCAGCGCAGCTTAGACATTATGAAGGAGATTTATAAACCCCCCTGTAAGGCAGTGACAGGATGCGTCTATGAGGGAAGGTACATTCCACCTAGGATGCTGTTGGAGACTTTTTAAAAGTGTCCATGTTTCAGAGATGTTAGGACGTGCCACCAAGGTACACAGCTTTGGTGGAGTAGAACCAGGAAACGTACGGTGTCCACTAACTAGTGGGTCGACGCCATTATTCAGTAAAGGCTGGAAACAGCCATCCGGGCCTGGTTTTACTGGAGATTAGCACAGAGAGGGTGGGAGCTAATCTCCCACCATCCACTACAGGTTTCTGTTATGGTCCATGTCCGCAGTTCCTATTTAAACTTGCAGCAGAGTGCAGGGTGAGTTGAAGATAGGACTAGTGTGAGCAAACACTGCCAGAACTGCAGACCCCTTTTTGTGTGACCCGGCTGCGTCCCGGAGACTATGGCTGACTGAGCCAAAGAGAACCTTAAATAAAGGTAATAACAAGACTTTTGGTGTCACTGCCTTTGTTGCCTATGGACTAAGTGTGAACGATCCCTGACATATGGTGGAGGATGCGGGCATAAGGCAAACACCGTAATCGTATGTCCTGGATCCAGCCAGCTAAATTTAAGCCAGAGGTCTCCACTAACATGGATGAACTAGTGAAGCAGCTGGTCCTGCCAAACGCCGAACAGCGAGCTGCTACTGCCCAGCTGACAGCATAGGTGGCGCAGCAACAGCAAACAAATCAGTTGCTGTTAAAGCAGATCATGGCTTTGCGGGAAACCCCACCACTTGCGAGTCAGCAGCAACCGTCGGCCCAGGATAAGGTCTGTATAGCACTGCAAAAGATGAGCCTGGAGGACGACGTGGAGGCCTTCCTCACCATCTTTGAACGGACTGCAGAGTGGGAAAGGCTGTCATCGGAACACTGGACCGCAGTGGTGGCCCCTTTCCTGGTAGGGGAGGCCCAGAAAGCGTACCAGGACCTGAGCCAGGAGGATGTCCAGGACTATGCAAAGCTAAAAGGTGAGATCCTCGCTTGGCTGGGGGTAAATGTATATGTGCGGGCTCAGCGGGTGCAACAATGGACCTACGATGAAACTCAGCCCCCCAGGTCACAGACCTTCGACCTGTTGCATTTGGTCAAAAAATGGCTTCAGCCTGAGGCTTTAAGTCCGACCCAAATGGTCGAGAGGGTGGTCATCGACCGGTTGGTGCGCACCTTGCTGGTAGGGGCCCAGCGCTGGGTGGGATAGGGAGACCCCTCCAACCTGGACCAGGTAGTGGGTCTCCTGGAAAGATACATGGCCACATAGGAGTTGGTGAAAAGCTCTGCCGGTCCACGGGAGTCAGGACAAACGACGACATCCCGGAAAGGGCCCCGACCTTCTTCAGGGACTGACCCAAGCCCAGCGTTGAGGAAACGCGACCCCGGGCCCCGAGCGACCCCCTATAATTCGCTGCTGGCACTGTCAGGGTCAGGGACATATGGCTTGGGATTGTCCCTTGTATAGGGAGACCATGGACTGTGGGTACGCTCGGCGGTCCTCTTGTTTTGCCCAGCCAGTGTGTGTCGTTGGGTCCCTGGCTACCACAGAGGCCCCACCCCTTTGCCCAGTGACAATCAACCGGTATCGGGTCGATGCACTACTGGACACTGGAAGCCTGGTGACTTTGGTGCAGAGTCCCTAGTTGCTGAGACACCCCTTGGTAGCCGGAGGGTTGCTATAAACTGCATCCATGGAGATATCCGGGAGTATCCGACGGTGAAAGTGACCCTGGCTATGCCGTGTGGAGAGGTAAGGCATGAAGTCGCCGTGGCGAGCTACATCCAATACGATGTGATACTAGGAAGAGACTTCCCCCTGTTTAATTCTCTGTGGGCATGACAAGCATGGACTGGAGGGGAGCAAGCCTCTCCAGAGCCTGAACCAGAGGACCCTTACTTTGGTATACCGGTGGTAGGGGTGACCAACACAGGGTCAGAGTGTAACCCTGACAGTTTTCCCCTAGAGGTACTAGCCGGTGAAGTTGCTAAAACCACTACTGTTCCTGAACTTGAGGTGTCCAGGGTTGCTTTTGGGATAGGCCAACATCAGGATCCCACTCTGACACATGTCTGGGGTCAGGTAACGGTAGTAAATGGGGTACCCCAGAGCCCCGGGGCTGATATGCAGTTTCCTCATTTTTCAGTCAATCAGGAGATGCTCTACCATGTCGATAAAATTCGGGGTGAAGTAGTTGAGTAGCTCATAGTTCCCCAACCCTTCCGCCAGGCGGTATTAAAAATGGCGCATTCCCATGTTCTAGGGGGCCATCTTGGTGTCAAGAAAACGTAGGACCATATACTAGACCGGTTTTATTGGCCAGGTTTATACAGAGCCATACAGGTATTTTGCGAATCCTGCCCTAAATGTCAGCTAACCACACCCACAGCGAATTACCAAAGTCCGTTGGTACCGCTTCCGGTTATAGAGGTACCGTTTGAACTATATTGAGCCACTATAATGCCGATTGTAAAAGAACATTTGGTAGAGGCGCAGGCTGCGCAAAGCCAGGCCTACAATAAGAAAGCCACTGTGAGAACTTTCTCCCCAGGGGACAGGGTCCTAGTGCTCGTGCCCATGGCCAAAAGTAAGTTCTTAGCCAAATGGCAAGGGCCATATGAGGTGCGAGAAAAAATGGGAGAAGTAAACTATAAAGTATACTAGCCTCGGCGGAGAAAGCCCAAGCAAATATATCATGTAAACCTCCTAAAGGCCTGGAAAGACCGGGAGTCGTTGTGGGCAACGGAAGCCCTGGTGGTATCTAGCTCAAATGCCCCAATATCAGTATCGGCAGGCGAAGGGGTTAAAATAGCAGAGACGCTGTCCAAGCAGCAAAAACGAGAAGTACGTCAGTTAGTGCAACAGAATGCCGACGTCTTTTCAGAAAGACCAGGCCGAACGTCTATAATTCAACATGATATTGTCACCGTTCCGCAGGTATGGGTGCAAGTCAAACCGTACCGGGTGCCTGAGGCCCGGAGACAGGCCATTGCTGACAAGGTCAAAATGATGCTCCGTCTGGGGGTTATTGAGGAGTCTAATAGTGAGTGGACCAGTCCAATTGTAATAATTCCAAAGCCCGATGGGTCGTTGCGTTTTTGCAACGACTTTCATAAACTTAATGAAGTGTCAAAATTTGACCTATATCCCATGCCCCATGTGGATGAGCTGATTGAAAGACTGGGCAAGGCCCAGTATTTCACGACACTGGATCTCACAAAGGGCTACTGGCAGGTACCCCTGACTGAGTCAGCAAAGGAGAAAACAGCCTTTGTCACCCCGGAGGGGCTGTACCACTATGTCATGCTGCCTTTTGGGCTTCATGGGGCCCCAGCCACGTTTCAGAGGCTCATGGACATAGTGCTAAAACCCCATCGGAAATATGCCTTGGCCTACTTGGATGACATCATCATCCACAGGGGTGACTGGCAGACACACTTATCACATGTTCGGGCTATAGTAGACTCCCTTCGCAAGGCTGGTCTGACAGTTAACCCGAAAAAGTGTGCAGTAGGACTCGAGGAGGCCCGTTATCTGGGGTACGTGATTGGCCACGGGGTCATCAAACCTCAGATAAACAAAGTCCAGGCCATTCAGAATTGGCCCTGGCCTCTATCTACCAAATAGGTAAAGGCGTTCCTAGGCCTAATAGGGTATTATAGGCGGTTTATACCCAATTTTGCCGGGAAAGCAGTCGCCCTGACCGACTTACTAAAGGGAAAGAAGTCAGTTAGGGTTAATTGGAATCCCCAAGCCGAAGAAGCATTCCAGACCCTGAAAAGGACTTTGTGTGAACAGCCCATCCTATCCAACCCCAATTTTAAGAACACATTCATTGTTCAAACAGACGTGTCGGAGGTTGGCCTAGGAGCGGTGCTGTCACAATAGGTGAACGGTGAAGAACACCCGGTCACCTACTTAAGCAGAAAGCTCACTCCAGCAGAAAAGAACTACAGTGTGGTTGAGAAGGAGTGCTTGGCCATTAAGTGGGCCCTAGAGTCGCTGAGGTACTATCTGCTAGGACGACATTTCCGCTTGGTGACGGATCATTCCCCACTGGTATGGATTAGGAATGCCAAAGAAAGGAACGCTCGGGTTACCCGGTGGTTTCTTTCTTTGCAAAATTTCAATTTTTTTTCAGTAGAACACCGGGCCGGAAGATTGCAAGCGAATGCGGATGCCCTGTCACGAGCATCCTGTTATGGAGCAAGTGTTCACCCCCACAGGTTTGAACAGAGGGGGGGTATGTAAGGCAGTGACAGGAGGCGTCTATGAGGGAAGGTACATTCCACCTAGGATGTTGTTGGAGACTTTTAAATAGTGTCTGTTTCAGGTGTGTTAGGACGTGCCACCAAGGTACACAGCTTTGGTGGAGTAGAACCAGGAAACGTATGGTGTCCACTAACTAGTGGGTCGACGCGATTATTCAGTAAAGGCTGGAAACAGCCATCCGGGCCTGGTTTTACTGGAGATTAGCACAGAGATGGTGGGAGCTAATCTCCCACGATCCACTACAGGTTTCTGTTATGGTCCATGTCCACAGTTCCTATTTAAACTTGCAGCAGAGTGCAGGGTGGGGCTGAATTGAAGATAGGACTAGTGTGAGCAAACACTGCCAGAACTGCAGACCCCTTTTTGTGTGACCCGGCTGCGTCCCGGAGACTATGGCTGACTGAGCCAAAGAGAACCTTAAATAAAGGTAATAACAAGACTTTTGGTGTCACTGCCTTTGTTGCCTATGGACTAAGTGTGAACGATCCCTGACACCCCCTATAACAGAAAATGTGGTTCTTGGGAAATCTCCCCCTATGTGTACGACTGGTGCCAGTGATACAGAACTCCATACCCCAGTGATGGAGAACTCTACAGATATGAGAGGTACCTATAGGGTCACAACATTTTTTATTAAAAAATACTGGTCAAATAACACGGGGAGTTGGCTTCACACAAAGAACTTTTATTATCTAATAACCATTGGGTCTAGAGAATAGGGTTACAGGCTGCTTACAGAGTTACAGTAATGACAGCTTCCCTGGTTGTCTAGCTGCTGAAGGGGCCAATGCAAAAAATCATTGGTTGTCAAGGATAGTGAAGTGGGTAATGTAAGAACTGCTGGTAGCCTAGTGTGATGAAGGGGTTCATGTAAGCATTCTTGGTGGTCTAGTGTGATGAAGGGGTTCATGTAAGCATTCTTGGTGGTCTAGTGTGATGAAGGGGTTCATGTAAGCATTCTTGGTGGTCTAGTGTGATGAAGGGGTTCGTGTAAGCATTCTTGGTGGTCTAGTGTGATGAAGGGGTTCGTGTAAGCATTCTTGGTGGTCTAGTGTGATGAAGGGGTTCGTGTAAGCATTCTTGGTGGTCTAGTGTGATGAAGGGGTTCATGTAAGCATTCTTGGTGGTCTAGTGTGATGAAGGGGGTCATGTAAGCGTTCTTGGTGGTCTAGTGTGTCATAGGAGTTAATATTCGCATCACTGGTACTGTAGGGCAATATGCATATTCATGTGTCTGGTTGTCCAGGGTGGAGAAGTGGCTAATGTAAGTACCCTTGGTGGTCTAGAGCAGCAAAGACCCCTGGTGTGTAGCAAAGTAAAAAGGTCAATAACATCCCTCATGGTCTCGGGCAATTACACGGTTGATACCAACTTCCCTGGTGGCCTAGATTGTTAAAGGGTTAATGAAAAGATCAGGTCTATGGCAGTGAAGGGGTTAATGTAAGCATCACTGGTAGTCGAGTATGAAGGAGTTAATGCCAGCATCCCTGATGATCTAGGACAATATGGGATTAGTGTCAATGTCCCTGGTGGTCTAGGGAAGAGAAGTGGCTAATGTCCGTATCATTGGTGTTTCAGAGTAGAAAAGACATCCTTGGGGTGTAGAAAAATAAAAGGGTTAATACCAACATCCCTAGTGATCTAGTGCAGTTAAGGAGTTAATTTAAACTTTTGTTTTTGGTCTACCTGTTTAATATATCGAGGCAAAGATCTGGGATAGGGCAGTAAAGGGGTTAATGTAAGCAACCCTTGTGGTCTAGTGTTATGAAGGAGTTAATATCAACATCCCTTGTGGTCTAGAGCAATATGGGATTAGTGTCAGTATCCCAGGGACAGGGAATTGGCTAATACAAACATCCCTGGTGGTCTAGGGCATATAAAGGGTTAATGGAAGCATCACTGGTAGTCTATGCCAGGGAAAGGGTTAATAATACATATTCACCTCCTCAGGCTCCAGTGAACTTTCCCCTCCTACTAGAGGCTTAACTGGATTTGCCACCATGTTAGAGTCCTACCATGATCAGAGAAGGTCAGGGAGAGGACTATGCATGTGAGATCAGACAGCCGCAAGATTCGCTACGCATTCTGGGTAGAGAAGGCCCTGCAGTCCATGACTGTGAAGGCAGAGCTTCCTGAACAGGTGCAGACCGATTTCTACCAGCAATTACTATCACAAAATGCGATACTGGCAACTGCAGTGAGGCTCATGGTGGTGGGGGATTGCTTCTCTTGCTTTCCATCACATAGTCATGGTTTTTCCTACAGTCACCACTAGGCGGAGTGTTTGCAGATAGAGTTGCTCCATTCATTCATGCCATTCTCATTGTACCAAGCACCATCCATATTTCAGCAGGTATGCCCATTTCTCTATCGTTGCATGACTCGTCTTCAACAGGTTACAGCTGAACACTTCAGTAACACAGTGAGCAAGAGTAAGTAAAAAATAAATAAAAAAACGAAGTCTCTCATAGGTATGCAGTGGAGTGCTCAGGTGCGTGGCAAATTGACAGTCTCTGGATTTCTTCACACAAACGATCACTATACTCAAATATAACAACACAGTCTCTGATGCCGTAGATAATCAGACCATTTGTATGGCATGTGCCTCCTGCTTTTTGCTTAACTCCTCTGTGGATATATAGGACTGATATCTTTGCTTCTCACACTATCTGGCTGGATGCCTCCTCCAGGAACTAGTTCTTTCAGGTGAGGCGATCGCCTCAGGCAGCACCAGGTAGGGGGAAGAGGGGGGAAGCCGAAGGACCATGGGCTGAAAGGAATGGTTTAGGTTAAGAAATTGGCATTGGGGAGTGTGGGCACCCTTTTGGTTTTTGCCTCAGGCAGCAGAAAGGCTAAGTGCACCAGCAGAAAGGCTAAGTGCACCCCTGGCTATAATAGGTCTGTAACTGTTATTGAGCCTGGGGTGGTGGTGGGTGGGGGGCACTGACCTGCTTCCTCTGCATCCCATCACATAGTCATCGTTTTTACTGACAGTGACCACTAGGGGCAGTGTTCTCAATCAGATTTTCTTCATTCACTCATAGCATTCTGCAAGCACCGTCTATATTTCAGCAGGGGTATACCCATTTCTTCATTGACTCCATGCCAGTTTGTGTCCAATGTAAATTGGGAAGGTTTGGGGCGATGTGTGTAGTAGGTGCAAACACAAATAGGATTCTGTCTGCTTAAAAGAAAAAGGGATGGGATGAACTAGGAAGGACCCCTCTGTCCAAGGAACCTATAACAGACGCACTATCTGTTACTATGGTACGTACACCCTTGGGTTCAGGTCTTGCACCATAATACAGATGCTAAAATGTGGCTGCACCGCGGCTGTTGAATGTGCGAGGTTTCTATTAACCCCAGGCTACCAGCTACGCATTCGAAAAAAATCTATCCGTTTTCACCACTGTTTTCATTAGAATGGAAGACACGTCTCCTATAGCGTCTTTTATTGAATCCATCTGTGCCTCTTATTTAGATCACAAATAACTCAAGAGAAATTACATTGAGTAATTTTCATCAGAGCTCATCAAAGGACGTGAAATACATACACATAGTGGACTAAAAATATATTTGTTACTGTGCGGAGCGGGAAAACAGGAAAATACTGCTCGAAAAGGTCAAAGATGGAGGAGAAAAAACAGGATCTTTTTCTTACGCATACGCGTAAAGAGGTCTTCCTGGACTTAGATATTGATGGTCTTCAATATCAATGGGGGCCCGACTCTGGGCAACCCCAACTTTACCGTGGACCGAGCAGGAAGTAGAAGGCTCCATCCACTGTGTCGGGTCTGGGAATGGGATCTGAGCTGCAGTACGCCAACGCCAGAACCTACACAGTGGACGGAGACTTCTGCTTCTGGCTCTGACCGCTGCATAGTGTCCGGTGACAGCTGCAAACAGCTAATTGTGGAGGTGCTGGGAGTTGGACCCCCATCAATGTAATATTGATGATCTATCCTGAGGATAGGTCATCAGTATCTAAATCCTGGAAGACCCCTTTGAAGGATGATAAGTCATAGAGGCAATGAGACGTGATACCCCCACCAGTCGCTAAAACGAGCAGAGTACAGGCTCATATACTTTCTATGGATCCATATGCTCCTCTTTTACTTTTGCTCCTTCATTTTAGTAATAGCCTACATTTCCGATCATGCCTAAGGCTTTGAAAAGAGAGCAGACAGAGTCCTACTACACTGAACTTGCTCTGCTCTGAGTCCTGTGTAGGTGTAGTGCCCTTTGGACATTGGAGTGTGAACATTGCTGCTACACAAAGCCATCAACTCCCTACTTCAGTGCACTTTGAAGGGTTAACCTGCACTATGAGTTATGCTGTTGTCTACACTTATACTGTTTTATATAGTTGAACTGCATTTTATATATAAGTCTATCCTGTTCATCACTTTCCAGCTGCGCTGAGAAGCTAGTCATTTTCCATAGTTTACCATAAGGGACTATGCAGAGCTGAGTTTTGGAGGAAAAAACAGAAACTGTGAACTTTTGACTGGTTTAGCTCTGTGTTCTCTGAAAAACTGATCATTCCCATTGACTTGTATTGAGTCCCAATACAAGTCTATAGCAGCCAAGAGGGCTTCCAACTTCACTACTCCTACTAGAAGGTTCTGGATCAGTTAAAACTGTAGTAGAGCAGTCAGAGCCTCTAGTGGTCTGCCCATATGGACCAGTGCTTAATAGGGGAGACTGTTACAGACTGCACTAGTGACCAGAAGAAGGCAGTGAGATGGGGATACTCTGCCACAGACCCTGGATCACCAGCCCTTTAAGGCTACTTTCACACTAGCGGCAGTCCGGATCCGGCAGGTGAAGGGTGCCGCCGGATCCGGACTGCCGCAGGGACATGTGTGGGGCCGGAACCGCGGAACCCAGCAGAGGGCGCTGTAGGGAATCGTCATAGCGGTGCGCCTCCTGGGCATGAAGACGTGCGGCCTGCCTGCCTGCCTGGAGTATGTAAGTATGTATGTGTTTGTGTGTATGTGTATATATGTGTCTGTCTGTCTGTGGTGACGGATCCATCCTGAACTCCATTGAAAGTCAATGGAGGGCGGATCCGTTTACCATTGTGGTCACACCAAACGGATCCGTCCCCATTGACTTGCATTGGGGGTCATGACAGATCCGTCTTGGTGTGGATGCCTGGACCGGAGAGAAAACCGCAGCATGCTGCGGTTTGCTCTTCGGTCTGAAGACGGAGCGGAATGCTTTCAGGAGCTTTCTGTTGTCTTCAGTTCAGTTTTGTCCCCATTGACAATGAATGGGGACAAAACGGAAGCGTTTTTTTCCGGTATTGAGCCCCTATGACGGAACTCAATACCGGAATTTAAAACCGCTAGTGTGAAAGTAGCCTAATCAGGGTACCAGCCTTCTAGGAAAGAGGGGACAGGTAGATCTGGCCTTTCCTTCCTCTGCCAGTGGGGGGACTGGAGAAGCTAGCTCAGTGCATTGCCTATATTGTTTTGCACTTGAGTTCCTCCAGTAAAGAAGCACACTGGTTTACTGCAAACCCTGATTCTCTAGACTTATTTCTCATTGTACAGCATACCTTACTACCTCTTTCAGAGAGCAGTGACACATGGTGACATCTTGAAGGTGTGCAAGGGACTGAGCATGTTGTTGGGATCGCCCCAAACCAGGCCACTGCGAACGGGAAACCAGTGATAGATCAGTGACATAGAACTGCTGTCCCCTAACTCATTATCAGTGCATCCTACAGTATATGATACAGCTTCAGCCTGTCTCCCCTGCCTCCTGCTTGTGAAAGGTTACTTCCTGTCAAGCAGGAGGCAGGAGAGACAGGCTGAAGCCGCATCTCATAGAATACACTGGGTGTTAGACAGTGTAGACTACATTGTAGTCAACAAATTTTTATGTGGAATGGAAACAAAAAAATTCTTTGATCTCTTGGGAATATTGGGAGTTTAAACTTTAGCTATCAGGGCCCCCTAAAAAATTATACCCCCCCATGTACACGCAACAGCTATCCAATGCTGAGACTAAAAGTGGCAGCTCCATGTGTAGATGACAGTCACAGTGGACCCCTTGGTCTACCCCACTATCACTAACTTTCCCCAGATCACCACATGTCCTTCTTCCCTCTCGGTGCCGATGGACTCCATTGTGTCACGGGACCCTGGTTGGAAACCAAAAATTTTCCTTGCTTGATATTGACATGCCTTGGAGGGTTATGTGGAGAACTACGTAAGTGTCCTTGCTGGTTTCTAGTTGTAAATGACGCACAGTGAGTGCTCAGACAACCGGTTGAGGTCACATCTGGACATCAGAGGTTAATTTTCGGTTACTGGTGGCAGAATCCAGTGGAGACACTAATTGGCGACTGCTGGGAGCCATTATGTTGCAGTCACTTGGTGGAGACTGCCGCTGAGATAAGCGGTTTTCCATCGCTTGGCTAGCTTGATGCTCCGTAGCAGTTTTTTTCCTCTTGCCTGGTTTCATAGAACATGAATGTAATAATCAGCGCGGCTCCGAAATACCTGGAATCGCGTTGGATAATTCTAGAGGGGGCGCTGCTTCCATATGAAACTATGAACATGGACAGGACAAGGGGGCAGTACCCCGGAGCCTCGCCTCCTGATGGGAAACCCTATGCCCCCACCCTCCCCAGACAATGGCTATGTACAATCAACATAATTTGAGGCTTTTACATGCTTTATAACACTGTTAATTTGTACACCATATGTGGGTATTATACGGTGACTATAAGGTGAGATTATGTGGGTAATACATATTTAATATGAGTGAGTAATGCATTAGCTGTTATTTGAGCACCATATGGCGGTATAGTGTAAGCACTGGGCATTGCATAATATTATTTGAGTTCTGCATAGTTGTTTACTTGGGGGCTGTATGGTAGTATTACGTGAGTATTGTGTAGTATGTATGGTGTATTTGGGTTATGTGGCGATAGTATTTGGGCACATTAGAGTGGTATTATTTGGCTCAGTATGGTTCGTTTATTTGGTGAGCGCCTGGTAACGTTATTTGGCACTATACAGAGATATTTCACACTATGTGGTTATATTATATGTCACTATATGATAACAGTATTTTGAACTCTTTAGAGGTATTGTTTGAGACTGTTATATTACATTACACTATATGGTAAGTTCGCACAGTATAAATGTATTATTTGACACTATGGTGATATTACTTGCACTATATGGTAACAGTATTTGGCACTGTATAGAGGTGTTATTTGACACTATGGTGATAGTACGGTATATGGCACAATATGGTAACATTATTTGGCTCTTGGTAGAGGTATTATATGACACTATAACCTTATTATTTGACACTATATGGAGATATTATTTTACACTATATGGTGATATTATATGTCACTATATGGTAACGGTATTTAGCACTGTATAGAGGTGTTATTTGACACTATGGTGATATTACGGTATATGGCACCATATGGTAACATTATTTGGCTCTTGGTAGAGGTATTATATGACACTATAACTTATTATTTGACACTATATGGAGATATTATTTTACACTATATGGTAACGGTATTTGGCACTGTATAGAGGTATTATATGACACTATAAAGTTATTATTTGGCACTATATAAGTGATATTATTGGGATTTTTATGGTGGTATAATTTTTTTTTTTTTACATTTTTGCTATTTACTTTTAGCCTGATTTAGCCTTTATTCTATCTTGTCAGCTGGCATAAATTCTTGCCTGTTGATCTGCATATTTGTACTTTAGTGCCCCAATCATCCTAGTGAGTCTGCTATAAGAGGGAGTAGAGCTGTAAACGAGCCATTGGAGCAGGGCCAGTTTTATAAATAAAAAAAAAAATTAAATTGACATATCCTCTCACACTTGTTAATATTTAGATCTTTTTTTCTTGGAATCTGAGCCCACATAATACTGTTATATACAGTTCACATAATACTCCCATATGGGATGCAATTAATAGGCAGTATTCAATAATACCCCTTTAACCACTTGCGGGTCCTCTTGTACCTCTGAACGCTTCTGAATGCCCTTGCATAGTGTGCGGTACATTCTTTGTTTTAATTCAGGCAGAGCCTTAGAAACTAGTGAACTGAGGCTTGTCAACACAATTCTTAATACTATTTGTATAGCGATATAATTTAGATATATTGTATTTCAGTATCATTACATTACTTTATGTATGGAGCTATTATTTGGTCACCGTATCTTGGTATTATTTGAGTACTGTATGGCAGTAATTACTTAGGTATTGTGTGGCACTACTGCCTAGATACAGTACGGTATATTATTTTTGTAGTGTATGGTGATGGCGGTACAGTATACCAGTGTATGAAAGTGACCAATGTTCAGATTTTTTTAATCAGCTTACACCGTGCAGTATAGTATGTACGGAACTTACTACCAAGTCCTGGATCTAGGACAGAAGTAGTACAGTATATGAACCATTCATTGAATCACCGATAAATTATTATTGACATTGAACAATTATTCTTAATCACGTACAATAATTGGTTGTGATCTCGAGTCCTGAAGTGCTGACTTGTCACAGTCATAGTTTTGTCAAATTTTTATTTGGTTTGATGCCAAAATTCCAGCTGGTGTGTACTTAGGGCGACATCTAGTGGCGAGGAGGTAACACAACGCTTGTACACTTACCGTATATGGACAAGTATTTATACAGTAATACATTGAGAAAAATGCAGAAAGACTGCAGGAGCTTTTACTGGAGCCTCAAGCAGAGCAGAATTAATACATTTTGAATTAAAGTTTCTACTCAAAGATTGTAATTAAAGGACATTTTTAAAATGTAAACTTGGCCTTGTTAATCAGAAATCAGAGAAAAAGGGGTCCCCGAGTCGTATCTCTGAATAAAGCGTTAAGAGTGCATGTCAGTCCACCTCTTCATTTGCTTCTATGGGACTGATGTAGACAGTACTCCGAGGGGTAGACTGAGACTGACATACGCTACATCTGCTAATATCCAGCTCATCATTAAAACATTTTATATACAGTGCCTTGCGAAAGTATTCGGCCCCCTGGAACTTTTCAACCTTTTGCCACATGTCAGGCTTCAAACAAAAAGATATAACATTTTACATTTTTGGTGAAGAATCAACAACAAGTGGGTCACAATTGTGAAGTGGAACGAAATTTATTGGATCATTTAAACTTTTTTTGTAATAATAAAACTGAAAAGTGGGGCGTGCAAAATTATTCGTCCCCTTGCATTAATACTTTGTTGCGCCACCTTTTGCTGCGATTACAGCTGCGGTCTCTTGGGGTATGTCTCTATCAGTTTTGCACATCTAGAGACTGAAATTCTTGCCCATTCTTCCTTGCAAAACAGCTGGAGCTCTTTGAGGTTGGATGGAGACGTTTGTGAACAGCAGTTTTCAGCTCTTTCCACATATTCTCAATTGGATTCAGGTCTGGACTGTGACTCGGCCATTCTAAGACCTGGATACCTTTATTTTTGAACCATTCCATTGTAGATTTTGCTTTATGTTTGGGATCATTGTCTTGTTGGAAGATAAATCTCCGTCCTAGTCTCAGGTCTTTTGCAGACTCCAACAGGTTTTCATCCAGAATGGTCCTGTATTTGGCTCCATCCATCTTCCCATCAATTTTAACCATCTTCCCTGTCCCTGCTGATGAAAAGCAGGCCCAAACCATGATGCTGCCCCCACCATGTCTGACAGTGGGGATGGTGTGTTCAGGGGATGAGCTGTGTTGCTTTTACACCAAACATATCGTTTTGCATTGTATCCAAAACGTTGGATTTTGGTTTCATCTGAGCAGAGCCCCTTCTTCCACATGTTTGGTGTCTCCCAGGGGCTTGTGGCAAACTGTAAACCAGACTTTTTATGGATATCTTTGAGAAATGGCTTTCTTCTTACCACTCTTCCATAAAGGGCAGATCTGTGAAGTGTTGGACTGATTGTTGTCCTATGGACAGACTCTCCCACCTCAGCTGTAGATCTCTGCAGTTCATCCAGAGTGATCATGGGCCTCTTGGCCTGCATCTCTGATCAGTCTTCTCCTTGTTTGAGATGAAAGTTTAGAGGGACGGCCTGGGTCTTGGTAGATTTGCAGTGGTCTGATACTCCTTCCATTTCAATATGACGCTTGCACAGTGCTCCTTGGGATGTTTAAAGCTTGGGAAATCTTTTGGTATCCAAATCCGGCTTTAAACTTCTCCACAACAGTATCAGGGACCTGCCTGGTGTGTTCCTTGGTCTTCATGATGCAGAACCCTGAGACTATCACAGAGCAGGTGCATTTATACGGAGACTTGATTACACACAGGTGGATTCTATTTATCTTCATCAGTCATTTAGGACAACATTGGATCATTCAGAGATCAGAGATCAACTTCTGGACTGAAAGTAAATGGGCCAAACAAAAAAAGTTTAAATGATCCAATAAATTTTGTTCCACTTCACAATTCTGACCCACTTGTTGATTCTTCACCAAAAATTTTAAATGTTATATCTTTTTGTTTGAAGCCTGAAATGTGGCAAAAGGTTGAAAAGTTCCAGGGGGGCCAAATACTTTCGCAAAGCAATATATATATTATTTTTACTGGAGTACCACCCATAACCACATGGTGTGCTGTAACATTTAGGCACCTGTACACCTGTAGTACAATACTCCACCTAGTGGTTGGAATATATAGTGCTTTCATTTACATGTGTAGTATTTTTCTTGACCTGGTGGATTCTTCTTTTAGAATGAGGCGGTCTCACTGTTTTTTATGTGTTATCAACATCCCTGTTCATTATGCAGTTGAAGTTATAGAGGCTTTGAATGTGGGACACGCTGCTATCAGATCAGAATATAGTAACATTTTGAGCATTGTGGCCAAAGGCCGGAAACACTGGACAGGCCACACTAAGCCATTACGGTCGGTGTTATATACAATATTTTATTCATTTACCTGCCAGTGACTCATACAGTACATGAGAGCAGATAGGAAAATGTAATAGGTATAGGTTGCCATCTAGTGGCAAGTAGAAGAACTGCTACCACTGAAAAGTACAATATTAGACTGGTACTACAATACAGTTTTTAGTTGGCCATAAAATGATGGTTTCAGCAGAAGTCTCTTCATAGGGAACCGTTAAGGTCATGTGCTACCAAATGTCATTCTATGGCCCTAGTATGTGTCCAGAGCCCCATGGCACTAAATTATGTGCAGTTATTGCAGTAAAGTGAGTGCATTATAATGTGTGCAATGTATATCTATAAGTTTGCAATGTTGGGTTTTTGGTAATTAGCACAAATGGCATGCATTGTAATTTACATATAGGAGGTGATATCTTAAATACAAACAATAAATAAATAAGGAGTGAGAGTTCTCTTTTTGGTCCAGGCTCCCTATAGGACTGTACTACAATTCAGAACTAATTCATAATGTTCACAGCGGGACGTCATCTTATGTCATACTTTTTTTTTTTCCTTCCAGAAATACCGTTATCAAGATGAGGACTCCCCTCCACATGACCATTCCTTGCCAAGACTAACCCATGATATGAAAGGTCCTGAGCTCGTCCACGTCTCTGAGAAGAACTTGTCCCAAATAGAGAATGTCCATGGGTATGTGATGCAATCACATATATCTCCTCTAAAGGTAGGTCATCCATCACGTTATAAAATATGGAGCCTTATGTACAACCGTACAGAGGCCATGCACTCCACTGGAGTCTCTAGATAATGCTTTTATATCAATGTCCATCTTTCATTATCATGTCATTTTTGTTTTCCAAAGCTACAAATCGCCTGTGTAGACACGGAGGGAGGGGGGGGATTTATCATAGACCAACATTATCCCCTGCACCCCCAGAGAATGCATCTAGGTGCATGGCTCATCTTAAATTAGGTGCATCCTTCGACAGTCCCTGTGCCCAGACTGAAATCTACTGCAGATCTCAGTCTTCTTTTAGGCTACAAAACTGGCCTATAAGAAGATAAGTTGACTAAGCCTGCTCCCCACCCCCTTACCACACCCACATTTTCGGGAAAGTGGCAAGGGTGGGTTAGAAACGTCACTTGAGCCTAGATCTAGGCGCCATGATGTTTAAGAAGTCACGCAAATGCAAGGTTTGTAACTATTTTTTTTTTTGTGCCAGTTTAGGCAATGATTAATTCTCCCCATAGAATTTATGGTATGATTCTGGCTGCCTTTAGTCACCACTAGAGGGAGCTTCAGAGCCTACTGCATATATTTACCTCAGTAATAACATGGTATGCAGTGAGCTCCCTCTAGTGGTGGCTGCAGGCAGCAGGATGGTTTCCTATAACTGTCTATGAGGGGGATTTGGAGATCTATATCAGAAATATGGTACATACCTCCAATTGCCAAGAATATTAAGTTGAATTATTATATAGTCAGCGTCTGTGATCATTCGTTGTAATGCATCGCTCTATCTTAATTAACTTTTTAAAATTTTTTTAATAAAGATGCCACTTTGTCGTTTTTATTGTAGCAGGAGTTGTCCTTCATTATTTTCTAGCTTTTGCTCCTGCGTGCCACGTGTTTCTCAGGTGGAACTGAACACTATTCTTAAAGAGAGACCATCAGCAAGTTGACACTGATGGTTTGACCATCTGTAATTGGACAGTCTCTTCTCTGACTTCATGTTGGACTGTATTTGTGCATTATTAATAACGTGCTGTGTATGTGCTTGGATGTCCTGGACTTGGACATATGTGGCAGTATTGATTGATGGAGAAGGCATGCTGTGATGTAATCAGTGTTCAGACTATTCAGAGAAGTGCTCTCTAAGATGGGAAAAATGGCATCCAGAGGGAAACTTTCCTTGGATGTTTTTTAGAGCATATTAAAAAGTAGGGGCAGACAAAGAGAGTTGGACTGCTGCATCAGACTACGCAATAGTTTGTTCGTAGTCTGTTACCATGGAGACATAGATACAGCTTTATATAGAAAGCAGCTTTTAATAAAGTCAGTTTGGGAATATTCACTGGAAGGACAATAACTTGTTGTGAATGTCTACATAGACTTTAACCCCACCATAGTGAATATGACCCACAGGGCCCAATCTCCTCATTTTTTTTCTGAAAATACATGTAAGTAAACCCTTTGGAATATCCTGGACTTTGGGATTGGTTACTGATAGGAACGTGGTCTGATTGTTATCCAAGTCACAATTATAGACCAACACAATCTATGTATCTAAACTAATAAAACACAAAGTAGTATGCTGTTTATTGAGCACACTCAGTCAACATCCACAGTGTGGGGACAAAAAGTAAGTGAACCCTTGACTTTAATAACTTGTAGCACTAATCATCTTCGCCAAACATTTCCTGTAGTTGCAAACAAGATTTGCACAATGTTAGGGAGGAATTTTGGACCATTCCTCCCTGCAAATATGTTTCAGTTCATCACTATTTCTGGGATTCTTTGCATCGACAGTCCTGTTCGGGTCACACCTCAGCATCTTGATAGGGTTAAGATTAGGACTCTAAAGGTCATGTCATATCTTCCATATAAGATTAAGGTCAGGACTCTTCAGATCATGTCACAAGATCACAATAGGGTTAAGATCGGGACTCTTTAGGTCATGTCACAGCATCTTGAGTTAAGATCAGGACTCTAATATTCATGTAACAGCGTGCTGATAGACTTAAAGAGGACCTGTCCCCACTCCTGACATGCCTGTTTTAATAGCTTCATGCATTCCCCATGTAATAACAAGTCTGGAACATCTATTCTTATGTCTCTATGTTGTGCCATTCCTGTATTATTTGCACTAGAAGTTATGAATGAATTGCTATTTGCCTTCAGTAAGTGTACAGAGGGGAGGTAACCTGTTGGGGGTGTGTACCTGCACAGTCTGAACATGGCAGCACTGATTGGCTAGAGTCAGTCTGTGCAGGTACACAGACTCTGTTCCTTTACTGAAGGCAAATAGCAATTCATTCATAACTTCTAGTGCAAATAATAAAGGAATGGCACAACATACAGACATAAGAATAGATGTTCCAGAATTGTTAGTACGTGGGAAATGCATGGAGCTATTAAAACAGGCATGTCAGGAGCAGGGAGAGGTCTTCTTTAAGATCAGGACTCTAATGGTCATGTCACAGGATCTCGATAGGGTTAAGAGCGGGGCTTTTGAGGTCATGTCAGAGCATCTTGATAGGAATAAGGTCAGGACTCTTCGGTTCATGTCACAAGTTCTCAATTGGGTTAAGGTCAGGACTCTAATGGTCATATAACAGCATGTCGATAGGCTTAAGGTGAGGACTCTTCAGGTCATGTGACAGTATCTTGATAGGGTTATGATTAGCACCCTAAAATTCATGTCACATCATCTTGATAGGGTTAAGATCTGGACTCTTCAGGTCATGTCACAGCATCTTGAAAGGATTAAGGTCAAGACTCTTCTGGTCATATCATAGCATCTCAAAAGGCTTAAGAACAGGACTTAAGTTATATTCTTGTACATAGGAGGCACTATTATAGTAGTTATATTCTTGTACATAGGAGGCAGTATTATAGTAGTTATATTCTTGTACATAGGAGCAGTATTATAGCAGTTATATTCTTGTACATAGGAGGCAGTATTATAGTAGTTATATTCTTGTACATAGGAGGCAGTATTATAGTAGTTATATTCTTGTACATAGGAGGCAGTATTATAGTAGTTATATTCTTGTACATAGGAGGCAGTATTATAGTAGTTATATTCTTGTACATAGGAGCAGTATTATAGTAGTTATATTCTTGTACATAGGAGCAGTATTATAGTAGTTATATTCTTGTACATAGGAGCAGTATTATAGTAGTTATATTCTTGTACATAGGAGCAGTATTATAGTAGTTATATTCTTGTACATAGGAGGCAGTATTATAGTAGTTATATTCTTGTACATAGGAGCCAGTATTATAGTTGTTATATTCTTGTACATATAAGCAGTATTATAGTAGTTATATTCTTGTACATAGGAGCAGTATTATAGTATTTATATTCTTGTACACAGGAGGCAGTATTATAGTAGTTATTTTCTTGTACATAGGAGCAGTATTATAGTAGTTATATTCTTGTACATAGGAGCAGTATTATAGTAGTTATATTCTTGTACATAGGAGACAGTATTATAGTAGTTATATTCTTATACATAGGAGCAGTATTATAGTAGTTCTATTCCTGTACATAGGAGCAGAATTATAGTAGTTATATTCTTGTACATAGGAGCAGTATTATAGTAGTTATATTCCTGTACATAGGAGGCAGTATTATAGTAGTTATATTCTTGTACATAGGAGCAGCATTATAGTAGTTATATTCTTGTACATAGGAGGTAGTATTATAGTAGTTATATTCTTGTACATAGGAGGCAATTTTTATTGTAAAAAAACAAAACATACAATTAAATAAATACAAATTTTCCTTCAAATCAAAACAGAAATCACAGCAATGTACATACATTCTTTGTACATTCAATGTACATATATTCTTGTACATAGGAGGCAGTATTATAGTAGTTATATTCTTGTACATAGGAGCAGTATTATCGTAGTTATATTCTTGTACATAGGAGCAGTATTATAGTAGTTATATTCTTGTACATAGGAGGCAGTATTATAGTAGTTATATTCTTGTACATAGGAGCAGTATTATAGTAGTTATATTCTTGTACATAGTAGCAGTATTATAGTAGTTATATTCTTGTACATAGGAGCCAGTATTATAGTAGTTATATTCTTGTACATAGAAGCAGTATTATAGTAGTTATATTCTTGTACATAGGAGCAGTATTATAGTAGTTATATTCTTGTACATAGGAGCAGTATTATAGTAGTTATATTCTTGTACATAGGAGCAGTATTATAGTAGTTATATCTTGTACATAGGAGCAGTATTATAGTAGTTATATTCTTGTACATAGGAGCAGTATTATAGTAGTTATATTCTTGTACATAGGAGCAGTATTATAGTAGTTATATTCTTGTACATAGGAGCAGTATTATAGTAGTAATATTCTTGTACATAGGAGCAGTATTATAGTAGTTATATTCTTGTACATACTGTAGAAGCAGTATTATAGTAGTTATTTCTTGTACATAGGAGCAGTATTATAGTAGTAATATTCTTGTACATAGGAGCAGTATTATAGTATTTATATTCTTGTACATAGGAGGCAGTATTATAGTAGTTATATTCTTGTACATAGGAGCATATTATAGTAGTTATATTCTTGTACATAGGAGGCAGTATTATAGTAGTTATATTCTTGTACATAGGAGCAGTATTATAGTAGTTATATTCCTGTACATAGGAGCAGTATTATAGTAGTTATATTCTTGTACATAGGAGCAGTATTATAGTAGTTATATTCTTGTACATAGGAGCAGTATTCTAGAAGTTATATTCCTGTACATAGGAGGCAGTAATATAGTAGTTATATTCTTGTACATAGGAGCAGTATTATAGTAGTTATATTCTTGTACATAGGAGCAGTATTCTAGAAGTTATATTCCTGTACATAGGAGGCAGTAATATAGTAGTTATATTCTTGTACATAGGAGCAGTATTATATTAGTTATATTCTTGTACATAGGAGCAGTATTATATTAGTTATATACTTGTACATAGGAGGCAGTATTATAGTAGTTATATTCTTGTACATAGGAGCAGTATTATATTAGTTATATTCTTGTACATAGGAGCAGTATTATAGAAGTTATATTGTACAATGGAATAAAACACAAATACAGTAATACACATAATGGCGTTAAAGTGATCATCCTGGCAAATCTGGTGTCAAATTAATGCAGGTTACATCTGTTCATAGATGTATTGTAGCATATACTTGTACTTGTAGTATTATAGTATTTGTTATTGCATTGTTCATAGGGGACATTTATTTTGGTAATAGAGGGCTTTGAACTTGCACACATTTAATTATCTCTGAGACTCTTCCTCCGAGTTGTACTGAGAATTTACAAAATGTGTGTTCATATATAAAAGAAAAAAAATGCTTTAATAAGTTTAACCATAAGGTTTACACCTCCAGATACTAGAGCTGTGATCTGATTATCTGATATAATTCTGAAGAAACATATCTACAGCGCTGTTTATAATTGGTCTCCGGGGCAGTGATCTTGGACCATCGCAGTAACATCATGCATTATCTGTCAGATACTTGCCAGCTCTTCCTGTGGATTTTTTTTCTATCCGTTAATTAGCAGAAGTGTCTTTAGTATTTCACCAGTAGATGGCAGTAGTGGGCTACAGTGCACACGTTGAAAAAAATTCTGGTCTCCATTATTAATTCTTTTAAATATTTTACATATTTTTTTAAAAGATACTTTTGGTATAGATGTTTTGGTGTTGAAGAATAAACTTTGCCGGGGACATGAAGGTACCTCTTGGAGAGCCATTGTCACTTCTTTGATCTTCTAGGCATGAAGTAAGTAAAGTGGTAATGGGCAGTCTGCCACTTTTTGTAGGGTTACTATACCACTGAAAAGTTTGACCTTAACCACTTCCCATCCGGGACATTTCCCCCCTTCCTGACCAGGCCTAATTTTGCAAATCTGACATGTGTCACTTCATGTGGAAATAACTTTGGAACGCTTTTACTTATCCAAGCCATTCATAGATTGTTTTCTTGTGACACATTGTACTTTGTGTTAATGGTAAATTTGAGTCAATATATTTTACCTTTATTTATAAAAAATCCAAAATTTACTGAAAATTTTTTAAAAAATCACTATTTTTTAAAAATTAATTTTTCTGCTTTTAAGTTGCATAGGGATATCTTATAAAATTGTTATTAATGAACATTCACCATATGTCCACTTTATGTTGGCATAATTTTGGAAATGTAATTTTATTTTTTGAGGACGTTAGAAGGCTTTGAATTTTAGATGTCATTTTTAAGATTTTCATGAAAATTTCCAATAGTTAATTTTAAAGGACCTTTGCAGTTCTAAAGTGACTTTGAGGGGCTTAAATAATAGAAACCTCCCATAAATGAACATATTTTAGAAACTACAGCCCCCAATGTAATCAAAACTGATTTTTTACAAAGTTTGTTAACCCTTTAGATTTCCCACAAGAATTAAAACAGAAGGAAGGTGAAATTTAAAAATAAATATATTATTTTTGCAGATTTTCAATATTTAATTCATTTTTCCTATAAGATAGCAAGGGTAAACCGCCAATCAAACCTGAATATTTATTTTCCTGATTAGAGATGAGCGAATCATTGAAAAAATTATTCGCCGAACTTTTCCTAAAATTCGTATATTCGACGAATAGATTTGTTGTATTTGCGTACAAAATATACGTTATTATGTGCTATTAGCGAACATTCGCTCACTAATAATGAACGTTCATTTACAAAATGTACGCAACTTCTTAGAAGACGTGCGCATGAGCGTACAAATAGCTTACGAATCTCAGCGTACTATTGTCTAAACGATTACGTAATACGCAGGCACGTACGAGGAGAGGCCGCGGCGTGCACTTCTCAGAGGCAGAGCGAATATTCGAGACATATATATGGTAAAGTGCAAATACATTATTATAGGTATAATATAAACATTTTAAATATCACCTACCTAGTATGCTCACGGACATGTTTAAGTCTCTTTTCTTCTGACGCTTGTCATAGAACTGGAGCAGAGTCCCAAACTCAGTCGCAATTTGTAATCCACATAGGCAAAATTGTAATCCAAATGGGTAAAAAAAAAGCAGCAAAGGTTCCTTAAAAAACCCTCTTTCAAGGGGCACCCCAAATAACCTGAAAAGGGGGGAAAAAAGGGATGAAGCGCACGTATGCGCAACTTGGATAAAAAAACTTTTTTTTGATGGGGGGAGTCCTAACAATCCATGGCCATCTGGGTGAGGACAAACGCGGGGCAACAAAACTAAAAACAAGGGCCAACTAGTGCCCACCCTTCAGGATAAGTCCATGTTGTGGCTCCCATAAAAACTGCAGGAATTACTTAAAGGCCAGCAGGTCCTCCTCACTGCTGCTGGAGCTAAAGGACATGAGAGGGCGCTCCTGCCTCATCATGAAAGCGGCCCTGGCTTCGGCAGCAGACCACCGCCGACCTCTCAAGGATGGTCTTCTTGGTGACTGGGCTGTCACACTGGCAAAGGCAGTGGTAACTTTGGCCCTGCCCATCACTCTGTAGTGGCCAGATCCTCCTGCCGGCATACCAGGTGACAGAATCTCCGGCTGTAACGGTAACGGTCTTCCACGAGCGGCGGACTGTGTGGCCTGCAACTGCCATGGGCATGGCAGTTGGTAGTGGTACTGTACCACAGTTGGATGGTACACGAAAGTGTTCGTGGTCATCTGTCCCACATGAAGAATTGGTGGTATCGGTGGCAGTGGCAGCAAATCAGGAATCAGGGGTTCTGGCTGATCCTGACCTTGGGATTTCTCTTCAGATCTCAAGGTCACAAGCCTCTTCTGCGGCCTGGGCCTCCTCACTCCAGTCTTCCGGGGGCGCTGCAGGAGTAGGTGGTCGCTTTAAGACTTTCACCCCAGTAGCAAAGGGGCCTTGGAGGCTCTTCATGGGGGTATACTCCACGTAATCCCCTGCATGTAGATTGTGGCGTACGGGCGGAAGATACAGCCGCTTAACCGAACGGCGGTTAACATATAATTCCTCCGCCGTCTCCTCATCACCGATTAAACCGACTCCCCGCTCCACGTTGAACCAAATAACGGTTCCCCTTCGGCGCTCCAGCTTAGGGTCAGTGGACCGTGGGTGCTCCAAAACTTGCACCACCCACTCCTCCACCAGCTTTTTATATTCCCAGAGGTTCTGGGCGTTCCGGGTGACAGCCTCAGGGAACATCAAATTCTAGCGTAAGGAGTAGTCCTTGCGCGGCGGAGCTGGAACTCCTGCCGCTTCCGCCGTGTCAGCCAGTGGAGTCACGACCTCAGCAGGCACCTCATCCGACTTCCTGTTGAGTTGTGAGAGATAGATCTCCGGTTCCTTCTCCTCATAGGGGTCGTCTGCCCACAACATGCTTCCCCAGTCAGGACCTCGCTGTCTCGCCACCATCTTACTCTGCTGACTTCCCACGTCTTCCTCGTGCGCAGAAGAAGTGGGCGGAACTACCAGGGAGGAGTCTGCATCGCTGAATAGAATTCGTACGCAACAGCATGTAGAGTAACTACCAGGGAGGAGTCTACACAGCAGCGTATAGAGTAACTAAATTATATGTAGAATAGCGTATAATTTAGTGGACAAACTACGTAGCGATGCGTACAGAAGCGAATCATCACTCGCTTCACTCATCTTTGTTCCTGATTCTGAAGTTTGCAGAAACACCCCATATGTGGTTGTAAACTGCTCTGTGACCGGCAGTAATGAGAGGGAGATAATACAAGCATTTGTGATGGCTTTGACAGCTTGTCAGAGTGATCAAAAGCCTGGAGGCCAGGAAAAAAGGTCTCAGGTTAAAGCTCCATGTTCTTGGCTGTCAGGAGGCAGCTGAGTCATGGAGCTTCTATGTACAGGTGCTGCACACAGGGGGCAAAGCTCAAGGACGTTTTAAAACGTCCATTCAGAGATAGAGATCCACTACCAGGACGTTTATAGTCAATGGGCAGACTGGAAGTGGTTAAGGATCAATACTTTATATTTAAAGGCAGATGAGCATTGTTTGACCTCTAATAGGTAATGGTAATATTCCTGGTGGTCCGTAGGCTTGAAGAGGTTAATGGTAGTAACGCGGGTGGCCTAAGGCAGTGAAGGGGTTAAGTCTAATATCCTTTGGTCTACCACCCTGGATGAAGGGCTAGTTTTTTTTTCCCCCTGCATGACCTTTGCGCTGCTTCTGCACACTTGTGTTTGCAAACAGTTTTGTTCTTTTGGAAAGGTGAGTCTTGAACAGGTTCTTAAAGGGGGATCCTTGGATTTTTGTATTTACGGCTAGGAGGATAGGTAATCAATATGAGATCATGAGGTGTCCAGCTCCTGCCACCTTCACTGATCAGCTGTTTGAGGAAGCCGCGGTGCTCACCTGAGCGCTACAGCTTTCTTGAAGCTTACCCAGCGCAGCGCCATCCATTTGATGGGAATGAGCTGTGCCTAGGTCATGAACATGCCTAAGCACTCATGTAGTAAAGCTTAAAGCTAATTGACGGGGTTGACGGTCGTTGGAACTCCACCAATCTCCTATTAATAATGTATCCTGATAGGGTTGTCACGATACCAAAATTTTGATTCGGTTTCGATACCATAAGAAAGTTTTGCGATACTTGGTACCATTCGATATCACTCAAATAAAATAAAACACCAAAAAAGCCAAGTGCATTCTGCATTTTATGGAACGTCCGGCCTATAATAGAACAGTCCTGTCCAATTTTTAACGGGAACAAGGTGACTAAAAAAAATGGTGAATCTCGTGGTTTTTAAGTATTTTTTTTTTTCTGTTATGGGAGGGAGCTTACCATGGCAGCTGAGTCTTCAGTAGCATCCTGGCTGCCATGGTAACCGATCAGAGCCCCGCGGTTACACTGCTGGGGCTCTGATCAGAACTGCCGCTGCCACCAATGGAGGGGAGGAGCTTACGGGAGGGAGCTTACCATGGCAGCAGAGTCTTCAGTAGCTTCCTGGTAACCGATCAGAGCCCCACGGCTCTGATCAGAACTGCCACTGCCGCCAATGAAGGGAAGGAGGGGACCCTGTGGCCACTGCCACCAATGATTTAATACAGAGGGTGCACTGTGCCACCAATGACTAATACTGGGGTCGGGGGGAAGCACTGCACCACCAATGACTAATACTGGGGTTGGGGGAGGGTGCATTGTGCCACCAATAGAGATAGAGAGATAGAGGGGATAGAGAGAATTGTGTGCCCACACAGTAAGACCCCTCCCTATGAATCCACTTGGTTATCACCTTTTTGATATTGGATACCTATAGGAATTATGTGATATTCTTCAAAATGTTTGGAGAACCAAGGGTAAACTATACGGTGCGACAAAGGATTTACCATGTCATACTCTCATTCTACCAGCAGATGGCGAAGTGCAACCAACAAAAATCATGTGTAGGACTTGTCCATGGTGCTGAACGTAGCACAGCCGGATGATTGCTCTGCTGCAAAATGAGAGCAATTATATGAATCACTGCAACTTGTGTCACCATAGATGATGTCCATGGTATTCTGGCTTTTGCGCAGTTTTGTGATGCGCTTATTGGTTAAGCAGTTTTAAAAAAAGAAACACATTTTCTAAAGGGGGATTGGAATAGGGTTCTCCCCTCAGGATCTGCACCTATCACCAGAACGGGCTTACCTGAACACTGACTTGCGTCCAGCATCCAGGAATTAAAAGTTATGTCTGTGGGTGCTTGTTTTTGGTGGCCTTATCACTTCATCTGACGTCTATGGGCAGGAATTTTTTCATCTAGTAGAAGACATATGGATTTCTATGTAAACCAGGGATCAGCAACCTTTGGCACTCCAGCTGTTGGGAAAATACAACTTCCAGCATGCTCCTTTCAATTCTGTGGGAGTTCAGAGAACAGCTAAGCAAGTTTGCATGATGGGAGATATAGTTTCACAACCCCTGGAGTGCCGGAGGTTGCTGACCCCTGATGTAAACAGTATTACAAATATTTGCATCTCTATTCACTTTGTACAGCTCACATGTTTAAGGCTGTTTCCAGGACTCCATAGAAATGAATGGCAAGATTCACACACATTCATGTCACTTTTACATTCCCTGCCTGCTTAAATGCATCAGCCACCATACTGGAGATACTGTAGATGCGTGAAACGTGAATTCAAACATTTGAGAATAAATAGGCTTATACAAGCTAAGTGATAAAGAAATATTTACTAAGTTTTAAAGGGTTTCTGTCACCTTGTTTGACCATATTAAACCAGATGCAATGCGCAAATGTCACCTGATGTCTAATATGGTCTTTTTAAACTTTGTGTTCCCGTTTTCTTAAAAAATCTACTTTAGTAATATGCAAATTACCTTTACTAGGTGCAAGGGGAGGTAACCCTGCACCTAGTAGCGCCGTTTTCCCCACCTTCTATATGTCGTCATCAGGGCTGATTGACAGGGCCAGGCAGCTCACTCTATCTGCTGCTGGCCCTGTCGGCGCTGCAAATCACGTGCCTGCGCCGTGGGTCCGTCATTCGGCGCAGGCGCAGTGAGTGCCGCTGGCTGCCGGGCTCCGGCTTCCTCACTGTGCCTGCGCCGATGACGTCACACTACAGCTGGAAAAGAAGGCGGCGCAGGCGCAGTGAGGAAGCCGGGAGCCCGACAGCCAGCGGCACTCACTTCGCCTGCGCCGAATGATGGACCCACGGCGCAGGCGCGGGATTTGCAGCACCAACAGGGCCAGCAGCAGATAGAGTGAGCTGCCTGGCCCTGTCAATCAGCGCTGATGACGAAATATAGAAGGTGGGAAAAACGGCGCTACTAGGTGCAGAGTTACCGCCCCTTGCACCTAGTAAAGGTAATTTGCATATTACAAAAGTAGATTTTTTATGAAAACGGGAACACAAAGCTTAAAAAGAAGAACATATTAGACATTAGGTGACATTTGCGCATTGCAAATGTCATCTGGTTTAATATGGTCAAACGAGGTGGCAAACGGCAAAACAAACAAATTACATAATAAATAATAAAGGTAAGTATTAATCAATCACCTGGCTTTGAGCTCCCATCAGCACTCTACCCTTGTGGCACATGGCCGACACCTCGTGATAATACCAGAGAGATATAGTGACCTACAACATCCTACCTGGATGATGATTTTTCAGAAAGATTTATACCCTCAGCCCCACCTCCTAAGGATGCCCAGTGTAGAGTTCCAAAGTCTCATGAGTTAACCACTCTGGAATTTGGTCTGGTGGTCATCTGACACAGAACAATGGCTTTGTATGTGTTAACTAACTATTCCCTACTCACTACATTATAAGGGATATAGAAGGCAATATAATAGTTAAAGGGCAAGAACCAATTTACTTATTTATGTATGTAAAATGCCAATTATTTCTTGGAAAATACCCTTACAACACAGTCTGGCTATACCATAAATGTCTAAGGTGAGAATCCCCCTTTAATATGTTTCATCTGCAATGTGTATACCCAGCCTAAGGGTTGATACACACAGTGTAGTTATATAAACTGGGCCAAAAACTGCAATATACCCCCAGCTGAACAGATAGTAGTACACTGTACAAGGCATGTGGATAAATTGGGTTATAACACAACAGGAACCAGTGATGACATCACTTAACTCGGCTTCTAATGACATCATGTGCTGCAATGTACAGTATACACAGGCTGCGGTCTTTTGTGCATTGCAGGAGGTCTTTATCTAGGACTGTGAAACCATAAAATGAGATTCTCCAGCCTCCCGCACTGATAGTATGCTGCAGACATTGTGCTGGATCTTCCCGACGTCATGGCGTAAAGTCATTTCCTTCAATCCTCTCTAATGGTTCCCTAAAGTGTGATACAAAAGACACTAAGTGATTCTTGGAATATGTAGAGCGTCTGTGGATTCTAGCTTCCGAGGCGCACGGCCATGTAAGGTTGAAGGTAAAGCTGAGCAAAATGCATTTATAGATGTAGCAGAGCTGAGTGTGTGATTTATATAGACTCATGGTAATATTGAAGTATTAATGATGTAACAATTATGTAGAATACACATGTTCCACAGCACTTTGAGGAAGAAAGAAACAAAATAAAGGAAAAGCGGTTCACACCCATAAGAGCTTACACTCTACAAAAGAAAGAGCCCTGCTCATTAGAGCTTAAGCCTGTATTACACTGGCAGATTTTCTGCCAGATGATAGCTAACAAGGGCTCATAGTAAGGCTCGTTAGCATCCATCTGGCAGTCTAATACTGCCGACGATTACCCGATGAGTGTTTTTGCAGCATGCTAAAAGATCACAATTTGCTGGCCAATAACTAGACAGCATGGGGACGATGGCATACCGATTGCTCCTCCCCGTACTGTGAAGGAGATTGCGATATGTAATAGCAGCAGTCTCCTCCGCTAGCAAGCAGGCGATTACAGGGAAGGAACGCTTCCTTTTTGAACATCACCTGTAGAACTGAGTGATGTAATACAGCCTTTACACTGTACAGGAGAGAAGTCTCTGCCCATAAGCTTACACTCTACAGGAGAGAGGTCCCTGCCATAAGAGCTTACACTCTATAGGAGAGAAGTCCCTGCCAATGAGAGCTTACACTCTATAGGAGAGAGGTTCCTGTCCATAGGAGCTTACACTCTACAGGAGAGAGGTCCCTGCCCATAAGAGCTTACACTCTACAGGAGAGAGGACCCTGCCCGTAAGAGCTAATACTCTACAGGAAAGAGGTCCCTGCCCATAAGAGCTTACACTCTACAGGAGAGAGGACCCTGCCCGTAAGAGCTTACACTCTACAGGAGAGAGGACCCTGCCCGTAAGAGCTTACACTCTACAGGAGAGAGGTCCCTGCCCATAAGAGCTTGCACTCTACAGGAGAGAGGTCCCTGCCCATAAGAGCTTGCACTCTACAGGAGAGAGGTCCCTGCCCATAAGAGCTTGCACTCTACAGGAGAGAGGTCCTTCACATAAGATTTTACACTCTACGGGAGAAAGGTCCCTGCCCATAAGAGCTTACACTCTACAGGAGAGAGACCCTGCCCATAAGAGCTTACACTCTACAGAAGAGCGGCCCATGGGTTCTTTCACAACCTCATCCCCAAAATTGAATGTTTCTAGCCATTGCCTTGTGGGAAAGACAGTATTCCTGGTCGCTCAATGATTATAGAACATTGAGCGTCCGTGTTCTCCTCTTCCCCATTTTTGGGATCCTTCCAAACATTCTGGGTCCTTCAACAACCTAAGAACATAAGTTAGGCAGCTTCCATAGAAATTGTTTCTAGAAATATTAGAGTGTAAGCCAAAATTTGGAGATGGACCATCATGAGCTCCTGCTTTCCATGTCACACATGTGTTAATAATGTTACCCTAATTTTTTTTATCTTCATATGTTCATACGGTAGTTATACATGAAGTAGGGATTGTAATAAGCAATGTTTTCCAAATGCTTGTTTAAAGGATAATGATATAGGTAATGGAGAAATCCAAGGGGTTCAAGTACCTGAAGGATGGAATCAATTATCTCTGGGCTTTAACAACCTACATATAGCATTTACAGGTTGAATCGGGATGATTACCGTAGAATTGTGAAGGAGAAAAAAAATAATTGTGTCCTTTTGCCGGTTCGTCTGGCTACTGAATATGTAACATCAAGCTGTACCCTTATCTCGCAGTCTTTGAGCACAGGTCAGCAAACATGGTCATGGACAAATTTAATGGGCAAGCGTAGGAGTGAAAAACTCATCTCGACTAGGCTCTGGAAGGAACGTGTTATAATGCTGACATCGTCCACATCTACTCTTCTGCCAAGAACTCTTGATTATTATTTTCTTTATCTCGGAAATCATGATAAACGTTCTTCCAGGAAGAGATTATCTCATGTTGATCACCTCTCGAATATCATAGAGGGTTTTTAATAAGCTCATCAGGATGTGATAGTTACACATACTTATGGAAGCCTTTCTTCTGGGATACAGGTCCAGGATGTTTGACATTAGGTCCTAATTAGTTCCTTTCTGGCTCTTTCGGGTCACCACTATAGAGCAAAGCTCTGTAGATCCTTGAATGTAAAGTTCTAGCTCCTTCATTGCAATATTTACCTATAGGACCCCCTTTCCCTTACCTGTGGTTTAGAGTTTCTCAGCCGGCTTCAGGACTTGCCCAAAGCTATGCCGGTGTAGATTTTCTTGATAATGTCTTCTTTACGTAATTCCAAACTAAATTGTAAAGTTTCAAGGTATGTTTTTTGTAGAGGTTTAAGAAGTTTGGGGGTAGGGGGAGACTGGTCTAAAGAAGATGTAGTCAAACGAGCCAGGTTTGGGAACTGTAGTCAAGCAGACTCAAGTCAGGCAAACCCGGAGGTTTAGAATACAGAGATCAAGCTGGGTCCCCCATAGACAATTGAGGTGTGACCAAATGTTGCTGCACTCCATTGGGGATGATAACATGTGGTGCACCCTAATAGAAAATAAGTCCAGGCAGTCAGGGTTTGCAGTAAACCAGTGTTCTTCTTTACTGGAGGTACTCAAGTGCAAAACAGTACAGGCAAGGCACTACGCTAGCTTCTCTGGTCTCCTCCTTGGCAGAAGAAGGTTCCATGCAGAGGAAAGGCCTGAACTAGCTGTCCTTCTCTCTTCTCTCAGAAGGCTATTACCCTGGCCAAAAGGCTTTGGTCATCTTTGGTCTGTGGTTCGGTCATTTGGCAGGCTCCCTGGTCAAAGAGCTGGTGACCTAGGCTCTGTGGCTTAGTATTCCCATCCCAGTGTCTTCTTCTGGTCACTCGTGTAGTCTGGCAGAGTTTCTTCTACTGAACACTGGTACCTATCTGCAAACTACTAAGGGCTCTGACTGCTCCACTTGTATACAGTATCTAGCTGGATTAGAACCTTCTAGTAGGATGAGTGGAGAATCACAGCCTAAAAGAAACATTGTTGCAATTTCAGTCTGACATAAGCTTAACCAGACAGTCAAAAGATCACTGTGTCTTTTTTGTCTGTGTTTTTTCCCTGCCAAAACTTCTCTCTCTATATTTTTCTATAGTAACTGTGGAAAATTACTATTAGGGATGGGTGAATCGACTTCGGATGAAACATCTGAAGTCGATTTGCATAAAACTTTGGTTCAATACTGTATGAAGCGTGTGCTCCATACAGTATTAGAATGTATTGGCTCCGATGAGCAGAAGTTATTACTTCGCGAAGTCAGCATGCTCCATTCATTTCTGTGGAGTTCTGAGAACAGCCAAGCAAGGGTGCGTTTTGGGAGTTGTAGTTTTACCACAGCTGGAGTGCTGGAGGTTAGCCATCACAGACCTATATGTTGAGAAGACAGGATCCACCATTCACCTCCTCCCCCTCCCTGTACAATGACCTCACATGCCCACAACATTGTCAGTTGGGCAGATTTTCTATTGAAAATTAGCTATTTTTGGCCTCTTTAGCTTTCATCTGACAAGTGGGAGTGACCTAACAGAAAGGGACGTGACCTGACAGGAAAAGGGGTGTGGAATTAAATGTGCCTCTGCACCAAAAATTTGTCCTACACTTGGCTGCAAAATGGAGACCACGGACCCACTGAAGTCAATGGTCCGCTACAAAAGTGGATGCAACATGGATGGTATCCGTATTTTGCGCATCCACAATTTGCATACCACAGAATATATGCACAAGGCCTAAGACTGTCTAATTTTATACAGTTTTATTAAATCTGCCCCAGTTTCCGATGGTCCAGGTCAGGGGTGCACCAAGCCTGTCTGCTGCATGAGGCAAAAACTGAAATGGTGCCCTCTCCCCATGCCAATTTCTTCCTCCCCCCCCCCCATGGCCCTTCCACTGTCCCCCTCTTGCCCCTACCTGGTGCTGCCGGAGGCAATTGCCACCTGAGTCCTGGTCCAGGTGGCTGCTAAAGCCAATCTCTGAAGTGCTGTTAACAAAGCACAAGTCCAGGGAAGATGGCCACCTCCATAACCATGTGCGGAAAACGAAATAACATCTGCCATCAAGAAATAAATAGAAATTAGAAGAGAAGAATATCTACATGTACCGTATATGCTGGTAACTCGTAGAAAAATCCAGGTGACACTCTAAGTCTTGAAATCCTGTCCTACAAAATGTTGATGATGCTCTCCAGGTCTCTGTGGCAGCTCACCACTAATTTTCGGTAATTGCCGCTCCTGGCCATATCCACAGCGTGTTAGTTTAAGCATAGGGCTTGTTCAGCTTGTTACGATGTTGGATGAATGCTAGTTAGCTTTGTAAAAGCCGCATCACCAGCTGCTCCTCACCACCAGCCAATATCCGCGTCAATGTTATCATGTACAGTATGAAACTTTCTCTTTATACAATGATTTTTCTTCCCTCCAGGTTTTCGACGATATCAAAGGGTTTGATGTGATTAATTCTTCTGTCTTGTTATCTATCGAGGCGCCCTGATAAATATGCAGCCTCCGATGTAAGGTCTAATCTGGAAAGCCGGGGAGCGGGAATCTTTGTCACCATTTTTACATCTCCATCGCTCGGCGGCAACGCAACTGATAGTCATTGATAGGCACTTGTGCTGAGATGTTTGACATCTACAAGAGCCGTTTTTAGCGAGCCGTCGATCACTCCTTGTTTGTGGATGGGATTAAAGGCTAAAGGAACGCTTATTTCCATCTTTATGGAAATTGATTTTTATGCCGCTTCATAAATGACATCGCAGTGTTTAGAGATGGTAAAGTAGCCATTTACTGCAGGGAGGATGGAGCTACACGTCTATAGAAAGTGTCATCCCAGTCATGTCTGATATTCACAGTGGAGCAGTAAACATTTCTAAGTTACGTGGTAAACGTATATAACTATAGGTTTCATCAAATATCAACTTATATTCCATTGTATTTCAGCATCAAACAGAGAAATATTTTTCTTTGTCCAAAGGGTAAAATAGTATATGTACTATAATACTGCCCGATATATACAGAACAATATAATGCTCATCTATACAAGAATATAACAATATAACTATAATACTGCTCCTATGTACAAGAATATAACTACTATAATACTGCTCCTATGTACAAGAATATAACTACTATAATACTGCTCCTATGTACAAGAATATAACTACTATAATACTGCTCCTATGTACAAGAATATAACTACTATAATACTGCCCTCTATGTACGAGAATATAACTACTATAATACTGCTCCTATGTGCAAGAATATAACTACTATAACACTGCTCCTATGTACAAGAATATAACTACTATAATACTGCCTCCTATGTACAGGAATATAACTACTATAATACTGCTCCTATGTACAAGAATATAACTACTATAATACTGCTCATATGTACAAGATTATAACTACTATAATACTGCCTCCTATGTACAAGAATATAACTACTATAATACTGCCTCCTATGTACAAGAATATAACTGCTATAATACTGCCTCCTATGTACAAGAATATAACTACTATAATACTGCTCCTATGTACAAGAATATAACTACTATAATACTGCTCCTATATACAAGAATATAACTACTATAATACTGCTCCTATGTACAAGAATATAACTACTATAATACTGCTCCTATGTACAAGAATATAACTACTATAATACTGCTCCTATGTACAAGAATATAACTACTATAATACTGCCTCCTATGTACAATAATATAACTACTATAATACTGCCTCCTATGTACAAGAATATAACTACTATAATAATGCCTCCTATGTACAATAATATAACTACTATAATACTACCTCCTATGTACAAGAATATAACTACTATAATACTACCTCCTATGTACAAGAATATAACTACTATAATACTGCTCCTATGTACAAGAATATAACTACTATAATACTGCCCCCTATGTACAAGAATATAACTACTATAATACTGCTCCTATGTACAAGAATATAACTACTATAATACTGCCCCCTATGTACAAGAATATAACTACTATAATACTGCTCCTATGTACAAGAATATAACTACTATAATACTGCTCCTATGTACAAGAATATAACTTGCTATAATACTGCTCCTATGTACAAGAATATAACTACTATAATACTGCTCCTATGTACAAGAATATAACTACTATATATACTGCTCCTATGTACAAGAATATAACTACTATAATACTGCTCCTATGTACAAGAATATAACTACTGTAATACTGCTCCTATGTACAAGAATATAACTACTGTAATACTGCTCCTATGTACAAGAATATAACTACTATAATACTGCTCCTATGTACAAGAATATAACTACTATAATACTGCCTCCTATGTACAAGAATATAACTACTATAATACTGCCTCCTATGTACAAGAATATAACTACTATAATACTGCTCCTATGTACAAGAATATAACTACTATAATACTGCTCCTATGAACAAGAATATAACTACTATAATACTGCCTCATATGTACAGGAATATAACTGCTATAATACTGCCTCATATGTACAGGAATATAACTGCTATAATACTGCTCCTATGTACAAGAATATAACTACTATAATACTGCTTCTATGTACAAGAATATAACTGCTATAATTCTGCTCCTATGTATAAGAATATAACTACTATAATTCTGCTCCTATGTACAAGAATATTACTCATTTAATAACATAAGTATACTGTACCCACATACAGTACAGTCAAAGATTGTATACAATGTAGTATTATCCCCATAATGACCAAAATTCATACTTTACTCATTAAGTTACAAATTGCTCAGATTGTACTATAAGAAACAGTACCCAGAGAACCATATTTAGATACTTAGGTACCATGCTAAGATAAATATCCTATGCTATCGCCTTGTTACAGAGCGCCCCGTTCCCTCCGATTCCTCTGCTGCTTTGAGCTCTACTGCTCTGTATGGCGGAATAGCAGATAACGATAGTACTATCTCACTGCATTACTGGTTTGTCTATAAATGTCAGATCTAAGATCTCTGAAATGATTCCAGGAACCATCCTGAACTCCAGGACTGTCCTGCTGCATCCAGGACACAGAACAAGAGCAGCGCCCTCTGTTGGTCAAATCCTGTAAACATACACGAATATATGTATATATATATATTTAGTCTTCTGCTCTATTTTTATCTTGATATATAAGTCCAGAGTAGCTTAGCTTCATCAGAGCCACTTATTTTCCATTTAGCTGCCCCCCTGGGGGTTGTAGTGCCACAAGCACACTCCTTAATATAGAAAATGTTACTTGTCCTTTCATTCATATTTTATTTTGAAGCATCTAGAGATTGGTAATGATGTGAAGATGATACTTAATCTGGATACTGTACAGCTGCTTGAGCGGTATGAAGAGCCCCGGCGCAGCGTTAATATGAAATTATAGGGCACTTTAAATCAGATTTATTTTACATTAACTCCATATAAGTGCAAACGCCTTCGTACTGCTACGAAAATCGCTTTGTCTTTATGCAGTAAAGTTCCAGTAATCCAGCGCCAGGTATTTAGATTTCCAGGGGACAATGGGCAAACTTTGGAAAGGGGGTCCATCTTAGTATCTGGAATAGCCCTATCCCCGAGTGATGGAGGAGAAACCTAAGTTAAAGGGGTTGTCCCACAAAAAATATTCTACAGTTTTCAAACCAGCACCTGGATCTGAATACTTTTGTAATTGCATGTAATTAAAAATTTAGTATAGCCACTGAGTTATCCAAAAAAAGGTATCTGTATAGCGCCACCTGCTGTTTGTGTTCTTATTTCTTTGACCTGCTCACTGTGATGGCCACACATGCTCAGTTTCCTTCTTTAACTGCCTCCTGAGCTGTGATAGAGAGAGCATGGACACGCCCCCTTCACTGCAGCAGAAAAGACACTCCCCTTGAGCTGCCAGCTTGAAATAAATTAAGCAGAGCAATAAATGGGGAGATCTCTGGATCCATGTGAGGTACAGGACTGGTTCCAGCTTTGTTAGAAATTGATTGTCATGTCTTATATGATGTCTGATTTTCATTTTTTGCATGATTCATGGCATAACCCCTTTAAATTAAAAAAAAAATTCTGTCCACTAGGGGGAGCACTTTGTCTTCTCTCTCTCATGGGTAACAATGCACTTGGAATGTCCTTTTAGAAATCCAAGGAATAGGGAATTTGTCACTCTGTGATTGACACTTATCAAGTTGTAATACCACATCTGACCATTTGGTGTGCTGTTGAGAAACGTCAACGTAGAAAATGAAAGATAGGAGTAAGTCCTAATGTACTAAAATATTTAAAATTTACAATCCTAGGTCTTTCCAACTATAAATGATGGTGTGGGATATATTTGGTCTTCAAGGCCTGGTGGGCTCCTTGGCATGGGTTTTCCTACGTCAGAGAAATGCCCCGTTCTGGAATATCAGGATTTTGGACTACCACAGACTCCAACTGACAGTGCAGCTAAACTGGAGTCACTGATCATAGCTGTGGCCTAATGGAAAAGGTCTAACCTTATGAACCTGTAGGATTTCAGAATAAGGGCTCATGCACACGACCGTGGTGCGTAAATTGCGGATCCGGAAATTACAGATACCGGCTGCATGTAGAATTTCCGCGTTTTGAGGAACTGAACGTCCTGACCTCTATAGAACAGTCCTTTACTTGTGCATGAACCCTAAGACTGTAATAGACAGAAAAGCTTAGGCTAGTTTCACATTTGCTTCTGTTCTCTCTGGATCTGGCCGACCTGATTCACTATAATGGGGTGCAGCGTAGATCTGTCTGCAAATGTGCCCGGATTCCACTGGACAAAAATGTTTTGTACGCAATGGTTTTCGTCCGGCCGAGTCCTGTATGTCAGAACAGCCTGCCGGAGAACACAGGCGCACGTGTGAAAGAGTCCTTTGAGAGTCAATGATCCCATAACTGTTTTCTAAAGAAGCAAGGCAACATCTTAACTTCGTGATGGGGCAGGAATTCAGACTACCATAGACTCCAACAGAAAATGCAGTTGTGCTAGAGTCACGGATCCAAACTGTGCCCTAATGGAGCAGGCATCAACTAAATATGCGACGAGGGAAGATTTCAGACTACCATGATGTGCGAAGCTGAAGTCACTGATCATAGCTCTGTCCTTATGGCATGGCCTAAGTCTAACTTCATGATGAGAGAGGAGTTCAGACTGCCACAGACTTCAGTAGACATTGCCACAAGGCAGGAGACAGGACAACAGCCTAACTTTCCGGACTACTTTTTGGACTACCACAGACCCCAGGAGATAGTGCTGCTAAGGTAAACTTACTGATCACAGGCCTAATGGAGCAAGGCTACAGTTCATGCTTGTAATGATGGAGGATTTCAGATGACCACAGTCTAATAGGCACTGCAGCTAAGCAAGAGTCAACATCATAGCTATGTTTTTTCGAGTATCAGCCTTAAAGGGGTTGTCCCACGAAAAATATTCTACAGTTTTCTAACCAGCACCTGGATCTGAATACTTTTGTAATTGCATGTAATTAAAAATTGTGTATAGCTACTGAGGTATTCAGTCAAATCTATCTGTATAGTGCCACTTAATTGCTTTTTTCTTTGACCTGCTCACTGAGAAGGCCGCACATGCTCAGTTGCATCTTTCCACTGCCTCCAGAGCTGTGATAGGGAGAGCATAGACACCCCCCTGAACTGTAGTGGAAAAGACACTCCCCTTAAGCTGTCAGCTTGATATAAATCTAGCAGAGCAATGAATGAGGAGATCTCTGGATCCATGTGAGGTACAGAGCTGGTTCGAGCTTTGTTAGAAAGAAATTGTCATGTACTGTATGATGTCTGATTTTTATTTTTTACATTATTCATGAGAGAACCCCTTTAAAAAGAAACACAACAGCATAGAATGAATAAAATAACTGATGTAATGTAATATAATAATCATTTAGCGCAATGACTTCCCTTCTCCGCAACATTCTTCTCTGCTACATCTACCTCAGATATGAAGTAGCCATAATGCTAGACTCATCTAACCCTGTTGTATTGGTTTTTTGTCTTCGTGTACAATATTAGCAGACCTCGCAGTCCACACCATCACAACTTGATTTGATTTACGACTTCAATAGAGACACAAAATGCAATTTCAGCCTTTGATGTAGCAGAGAAAAGCTGATGTAAACATACTCCGCACAAGACAGTTCTTCAGTGTCTTCTTGTGAATGTGCCACGTTACTGGCTGTTATCTGTCTCAGACCAAGCATAGCACCTTCCCATATCACATGAAGGTTCACGAGAAGCCTCCTACCTGAGATACAGTATTAATCTCAGGCGCTGAGCCCCAGGCGCTGTTCTAACAAGTCGTAATCCATGTTGTAAGGTAGTAGGACATGTAAGACACACTTACAAGCTTCATTGCATATGCGGTGTTTGCTGCCTGTCGGGTAGCGATGTATGGTGTAGCCTAATAAGACGTGTATCTAGAAGATGTGTCCACCCTCAACATTGCCCCAGTTTGATGAAGGACTCTAGTTTCTCACAAAACAAATTCTATAAAATATCACAATATTCTAGCAAAACCATTGGCTGGCCGTAGTACTCATCACAACCACTGGGTGGCCATACATAGACATATACAGCATAGACGTCTCCTGAGGGAGTATCACAAAATAATGTTTTCTTAATTTAAAATAAAAAAAAAACTGTCACCTCGTGCCACAAATTTTGTGATATTTCTAGCCAAGAGATAAGGTAAAGAAGGACTACTCGAAATTTAGTTAACTAGTTAGGAGTGTTATGGTCTTCAATGACCAGACACTTTTTTCACTATTTTAAGTGACATTATGCCCTAACACAGCTCATCTGGGTCTGCTAAGACCCATCAGCTCAGATCATGCGATGGCTGGGTCCAGGAGAGTGGCATTGCCGTTTCCTTGACTCATTGAGCGCCAATGTAGGCTGCAAAAGAGAAGGCAGAAATCAGTTATAAACCACTACTTTCTTCTGCATGGGGTCCCTGGCTGTCTCTGACAGTGGGGTACCCAAATCTGCTCTTGCTAGATTGCTGGAGCAGGAGCTTTAAAGCAGCAATGCCAAACGATATCAGTCCAGGCTTCTGACCTGACGACGCATGGTTCTCAGAGATCATCAGGACCTGTGTTTTGTATGGGGGCAGCACCACTGGATTGGACATGTTGAAATTTCCCATACATCATCCTGCAGGAAATAAGCGTTGTGGAGTGGTCTGGCAAACACTTATCCTCTATCCCTATGGAAGTCAGGCCTGGAACTGTTGTATAGCCCTATATTATGGGTGAGCTATATGCCCATACTCTGTTGTTGGAAAAGAATTATATCGGGACAGTTTGAGAATGAGCTGATGGGAGCAGTTACTCTATTTCTGGACTGATACGTCCTTTATATTATGTTCCGATAAATAATTTCTTTTTTCAATCTCAGGAATTCCGTTCCCGTGTTGTATTCTTGCCGGTGCGGATGGATAAGTGGGTCGGTAATTGGTGGAATAGCAGTAGGAGGATACGGTCATATTCTGCTCTCAGCTGTGTCAATAATAACAGTAATGATCTAATCGCGTTCATTATTCATCTATTTTGTGCATCAATTAATCCCACGCCACTTGGATGTACTTTTATGGACTTGGCTTGAGTCTTAGGAATGACTTTTTTTTGCTGTAAAACAACAGAGAAATAAAATTACAGATGAAGCAGAAGATGTCAATATCAAGTACAGGTTGAGTACACGAAAGTCTGCACCATGTAAGGTACATTTTAGCCAAATTTCGTGCATGTGCTGCGGGAAAATCCTTGTGTAAATTGACCTGTGTAATAGACTTCGAGGGGCCCCTCTACTGGACCTCCATATGCCTCCATTTATACAGGGGTATTTTCTGTTGGATTTAGTTAGAACACGTAAAGGGTACATGAGCCGTGACCCTCACCTTGTCCCAAAATGAGGGTGCTTGGTAGAGATGCTCACCATCTATGACTGGACAAAAATATATTTATGTGAATTTCCCCTTCAAAGAAACCCCCATTTCATGAGAACATGACATTACCATAATGCCTCCCCAACTTCCCGCAGTACCTCACAGCTATAGTCATTAGGTCTCCATGATGTATTTGCCCGTTTCATCCAATGGAAAACCTTGCCAAAAAAAACTACTTTATCAGCGGTCTGAGCCACCAAGTCAAGCTAGCCGTGCCCCCATCCTGCCTCTTTCCCTCTGATCCACGGCTCAGTGCTTTTCTTCTTCAGACATGATGCGTCCAAGAGTCCGGCTTCATTTTCAGGGTCTGTCTGGTGAGTCGATCTTCAGAGTACTTGTCTTCTGTCGGCGCCTGTGAAATGAGCCTCTGAAGCCAGGTACACTGAAGATTGGCTCAGCGCGAAAATGAAACAGAACGGCACATGCGCTGGATCTCGGGTGCATCGCATCTGAAGAAAAAAAGCACTGGGGGAATGAGGCAGGATGGGGCACGACTAGCTTGACTCGGGGCATCAAGACCAGAGGCGTAGCTATAGGGGGTGCAGAGGTAGCAGTTGCTATCAGGCCCAGGAGCCTGAGGGGGCCCAAAGACCCTTGTACCGTATAAGAAGACACCGGTATTATGGAAAGTGCATACTGGTCAAGTTATACCTCTGGCTGAAAGAAAGGGGTTAGGTCAAGAATTTGGCATGGGGGGTAAAATTTTTGCCTCACGCAGTGTGAAGGCTATGTGCTTCTCTTACTTGGCCACAAAGCAGGCCAAGGGAAAAGAAGCACAGGGCCTCTTGCACCAGGGCCCATGAGCCTTTAGCTACGCTCCTGGTCAAAATCGCAGCCCTCTTGGCTTCAAGCAGCCAATTTGCATACACTGTATGGCATGAATAAAGTTTTTTTGGCAATGTTTTCCCTCGGATAAAACAGGCAAAGACATGGAGAAATAATGGCTATAGCTGTAAGGTTCTGCGGGTGGTTGGGAAGGCATTATAGAGATGTCAGGTTTCCTTTAGATATCCCTAAGGACATTAAGAAGGCAGACCTTCATTCAGAACCTCCATCAGTAAGCATCTATACTTGATATCTTTGTTGTCCTACACATCCAAACAGTCCTTAATTTCAGTGGCCACCATGTAATGCATGATTTCCCCTGCGGTGGCGCTGTAGGAAAACTAAACACTTGTTCCTAGGTTCCCCCTGCAGATCAGGTTTGATTGTTAGGGATAACAGCAATGGGGCCTGCTGTCATTAGTATATTTTCAAGGGATCCTTCTTGACAAGAAGAAGTTGTCAAAAGAGGACAACCCCTTATTAGGGGTTTCCCTACACATGGAATGTATTACCTGTCTATTGGATAGGTGATAAAGGTCTGGTTGCTGGAGGCCACAATGATGGAAACACCACTATCAATATAAAGGATTTCCCGATCCCTCTGTTCTTCTTCAGTGCACCACTGCCATGAGAAGGAGTTTGCATGGATCTGAGGTTGAGTATGCTCCCAACCAATCCATTCAATGTCCACGGGAGAGAGCTGACTATAGCGTCCCACGGAGATGAATGGAGCAGCACTGCACATGCTCAACCTGCCACTCTATTCATTTGCTGGGTATGGGGCCCCCATTCTCGTGATCAGTAGTGTTCATAGTAGTAGGACCCCCAACAATCTAATATGAATAGAGCGGAGGTCACAAATGTCCGTTGCCACATGTTGGATAGGTCAAGAAAACACTGTTAGGCTTTAAAGGGATATCACAGCCACGTACATTATCCACACAGGTGATATATTTTACATTGGTGGGGCTCTGTCCACTGTGACCCCTACCAATTTCTACAATGGAGGGCAGCAGCCGAGCGCCAATCCATGCCTATGGGACTGTTGAAAAATCTGTTGTTCTGGGATCGTCTGTTTCTGTCTACCCTGATTGACTTTGAATAGATCAGCAGGCTGGATAGGTGCTCCTTGCAAACTCTGGCAAATTACATTGCGGAACAGGAGACCGAGGTCCATTCTAGTGACCATGGTGGTCCAAGTGGTAGAGCTTGTATCCCCAACAAGTATTTTTTGATTCACTGATTTGAAGGCGTGTTAATGTGACCTTAGACTTTTGGCCCATCGTATATCAATACAACTGTCAAGCAATCTAACCTTTATGCTAGCATTTATAGAGTCTTGAAGGAACGTCTTGAAACGTGGAAAATGTCAATAGAAGTAACCCGTAAAAAGCTCGGAACAAAGATGTTGGAAATTTTATGGCTTCATCAAGCCTGAAAGGAGCCGCAAATACCAGCCGTCCTTCCACCTTGTTTACCCGCTCCCTCTCGATGAGGTGCCAGAAAGCAGCTGTGATGGATTGACAACACTTGTATTCTACCTGTTTCATCTATTTGATCTAATTCAAGATTCCTGTTGCCCTGGAAACCTCGAGGCTGAAACAAGAAAAAAATAAAAAAACCCGAGTCCATTATTAGCTATTGCTCAAATCCAGTTAATTTCGTCTCTAAAAAAAAAAAAAAAATCTATAACTGGAGAAAAACAACATGTAAAAAAAAAGAAAAAATCAGTAAACAGATGGTAGACCTGAAAGTACGAGCCAAAGGAATAGAGGGGGATTTCATTTTCTCTTAAAGGGGTTATCCCACGAAATGTATTCATCGCCTACCCACAGGAGAGCAGAAAGCTGTACTACCGTTCCATTAAGTAACGGGACCCGAAGACCCTCCGTTCTCTACCAATTGGACCCCTAGGGACCCGGAATGTATCATCAGTCCTGTGGATAGGCGATAGATACTTTTCTACAACCCCTTGTGAGTAGATAATGTGGAGGTTATACTGCCCCCTGAACCTGAACCTTTTCTCATGACCACAGACAGTGGTCTTTGCTTCAGAGGAACCAACAAGTCCATGCATTAGGCCTTATGCACACGATACAAGATGAGATACGGCCTCTAGCCTGGATACAAGATGAGATACGGCCTCTAGCCTGGATACATGATGAGATACGGCCTCTAGCCTGGATACAAGATGAGATACGGCCTCTAGCCTGGATACAAGATGAGATACGGCCTCTAGCCTGGATACAAGATGAGATACGGCCTCTAGCCTGGATACAAGATGAGATACAGCCTCTAGCCTGGATACAAGATGAGATACGGCCTCTAGCCTGGATACAAGATGAGATACGGCCTCTAGCCTAGATACAAGATGAGATACGGCCTCTAGCCTGGATACAAGATGAGATACGGCCTCTAGCCTGGATACAAGATGAGATACGGCCTCTAGCTTGGATACAAGATGAGTTACGGTTGGGTATAGAGGCATACAGGTTCTTTGTGGTATCCTGCAGCACATTTGCCCACAGATGATGCAGTTGGGCCTGTAGATCCTGCACACTCATAGGTTGGTAAAGCTGGTGCCCCAGATGGTCCAATAAATGCTGTATTGATGATAAATCTAGTGACCAGGCAGCCAAATAAGTGTTATAATCTGGAGGACATATTCCTGGGAAACCCTTGCTCTGTGTGGGCGAGGATTATCCTGCTGGAAAAATGCCAGTTGGAAGTCCTGCCATAAGAGGCCACACGTGCTCGCAGGATGTCCTGCACATAGCACTGAGCTGTTCGTGTCCCTCATATCACTACTAGGGGTGACAGAGTGTCATATGCTATGGCTCTCCAGATCATCCCACCAGCAGTTGGGGCAGTGTGTCACTCCACAACAGAGGCAGGATTGAAGCGCTCACCACATGGCCTCCATACTTCAACGCAATGGTCATCAGATCCCAAACAGAACCTGGAATTATTGCTAAAGACAATACGGTTCCAGTCTGTAGCAGTCAATGATCTCTAATCAAGTGGTACACTACCCAAAAGTAGCTTCTGAGAGCCTTTTTATATGGCAGCAGGGGAAGCGCTTTTACTCCCTCTTGTGGCAAGACCCAGTGTCTAATCAGACCACACCTGTAATCATGCCTGAGACATAACTGCATCCGACATCTGGGTGCAGTGTTTATTTTATCAGTGAGTGTACGGTAATTGGGGTTGTAGTGCATGTTGTTGCAAACCTGACCAAGCTCCAATCTGACTATGACAAAAGTCTGTGGGCTCCCCGATCGATTTAGGTTCTGAAGTACCTCCAGAGCTGGAAATAGGGACAGGACTACACAGCACCATCCATTGTGTAGTGGACAGAGCTGGTTACTGTAGCTCTGCTCCCATTGATGTGACCACTGTAGTAACCAGCTGCGTCCACAACACAGTGGATGGCGCTATGTAGGTCCAATGCTTATTTTCAGCACCCAGGCTACCTCAGAGAAGCTGGGTCTCGGGTGTTAGACCTCTGCAGATCAAGGAAACCCCTTTAATTGCCGTTGATTTTGGCTCCTTCTTGTCGGTGGCAAATTTCTCCTGTAATGAAGTCTAATTTGGACCCTGCGCCGCCTGCGGATGGATCCGTAGCGTGAAGTGATTTAATATGTCACTGTCGATTGGTAGAAGAGGCGCGAAACTCTGAAATAATTGGACAGAGCGTGATAAATGAATGTAACGTCTTAATATTCATGTACGCTCGTTTTTGTCGCTCCCCCCCCCCCCAGTGTGACTCACTCCTATTAACTTATTAATTTCTCGCCGCCGTTTGCTGCAGAAAGTCCTCCGCAGATTGCGAGTTCTCTTCTCTTAGCCAAGAAAAGCAAATGCTTCGCAGTCCCTGAAATCTGCTTTGTGCACAACATCGAAGTATTTATGCATACACTGCGGCTCCCCATGGTTACCCGGCCCTTCTGCCGCACGTACCTACCCTCATGTTACTATGGTTATGCAGTCTGTGTGCCGAAGCTCCGAGCCGGGGGTTGGGGAGAACATCTTCCGTCTTCTCTATAGAGTAAACATCTTCATTAGTCACCCAATTCTGAGAAATTCCGATCAGGGTCCTATGTAAATCTGGTCGAGCAATGTCCACCAGCATTAGGGGTTTCTTCTGACGAGTAGTTAATCATAGATAACTGGCACTGTTCAAACATAGGTAAAGGTGGACTACAACACCTATCATCCTGTAATGATCTTCAGAGCTGTGCATCATGACATTTCTGAGTGATAGGACATGAAGGGAAGTGCGTTATTAATACTGATGAGCTATACTTAGAATTGGTCGGATCCTCGGGGGCCTGACGTTCGGCCGCTGGGGGCGTGGAGCTCTCCTCTTCATTGTATACAAGACACAGCGCCATACATTGTATAGTGGCTGTTCTCGGTATTGCAGCTCAATCCCATTCAATCCAATGGGTATGATCCGCGGGGCCAGTGAACGTGATGCCGCAGTGCAAGAGGCTGTAGTGCCTTCAAACAGTTGATTGGTGGGGGTGTCGAGAGTCAGAAACCAACCGGACCGAGATGAATGACCTGTCCTCAGTCCCAAATCATTTGAATTATGTTCACGTGGAATTTTCACCAGAAACCTAAATTTGATCCTCGGCTTTCTGCCACTGGTTTTGAATTTTGATTCGATTGGGGCTAGTCCATGAGCGGACTCCCTGACGTGCTTTTTTTTTTTTTTTTTTTTCATGGTCTGGAAAGTTGCACATAAATAACGCACTGCCATGTGAACAGCAGTGCAGACTCCCATTGACAACAATGAGAGGCAGATTCCTTGCAGAATCCGCATGGACAAGATCCGCCATGTGAACGAGACCCAAAGGGTAATCACTCTATAATGGATAAATCTGCAACTTTCTTATAGACAATGGGGGGAATTTATCATAAGGGGAATATTTGAAGTCCGTTTTGCTTGAGTCTGCGTTGTTGTACTCTATGCTACATTTATCAAATGTCTCATGTAACTTGATAAATTTGGCTTATCCTTAAACTTAACACTTTTGTCTAGAAAAGCTCCTCCAGTTTTCCTACTTCACCCTCTTCCTGGAGTGAAATTGCAACTTTTCAAAAAGTCTCAATGATAAATCTGGAGTGAAACTCTTTAAAGGGTTTCTGTCATCAGATTTGAGCATTGCAAACCGAGTGTCATTTGTAATGCGCAAATGACACCTGATGACAGATCTGTTAATGGTATAGTTTTCTGTAGTGTAGTTTTTCTGAAAATAGTGTTTTTAAAATATGTAAATGAGCTTCCCTAGGTGCAAGGGGCGTTAACCGTGCACCTAGTAGCGTCGTAATTTCTCCTCTTACCCCTCCTCCGTTCCCGTGATTGACAGGGCCAGGCAGGTAGCTCTTTCAGCTCCCGGCCCTGTCCGAGTCCGAAATCCTGCGCATTGCAATCAGCAATGCGGGCGCATTGAGGAAGCCGGGATCTGGGCGGCCGGCGGCTCTCAACGCGCATACGCGGATTGCGGATCGCAATGTGCAGGCGCGGGATTTCGGACTCGGACAGGGCCGGGAGCTGAAAGAGCTAGCTGCCTGGCCCTGTCAATCACAGGAACGGAGGAGAAATTACGGTGCTACTAGGTGCAGGGTTAACGCCCCTTGCAGCTAGGGAAGCTCATTTACATATTTTAAAAAACGCTATTTTCACAAAAACTACACTACAGAAAAGTATACCATTAAAAGATCTGTCATCAGGTGTCATTTGCGCATTGCAAATCTGATGACAGAAACTCTTTAAAGGGGTGGTCTCATCATAGACAATATCGCTAGGATATGCCCCATTGTCTGATAGTTGAGAGTCCCAAACTGTATCGGGAGAGGAGTCCCGCAAAGTGGTGGCTGGAGGACTCCGGTCTGGCCACCACCAAGCGCTCTGCCCATAGTAGTGAATGGGAGCGCACCACACATGACTGGCCACTGCTCCCATTCACTTCTATGAGCCCGATGGAAATAGCTGATCCAGCTGGCTCAGCTATTTTTGGTGGCCCCATAGCCGTCTGAGCCCCCCCCCCACACACACACAAAAAAAGGCACAATTGCCGTCTGGGCCATAGAAACCCAAACTGTTGTCTGCAGAGGTTTTTCTCCGGCTGAAACCTGGCCAGATCACCACCAGACCTCATAAAAGTCAATGGGGATCTGGCAGCGGCGTAGAGAATTCGGCAATGCCTGCAGGCTGCTGGATCTCCTCGACAGAGATGTGAACGAGGCCTAACAAGTATAAGTATATTTTTTGGGTTGTCAGATGGAACTGAAGAGAATATAAACTCCATGTATATGCCGCCCTTGGTTGGATTTGAACCTAGGACCTCAGTGCTGCGAGACCCCACCAGGTTCTGCTGCAGCGTCTGTCATTACGGTAGTAAAAAAAATGTTATTCTTACCATCATGCACAATGGAATCCCCTGACGGAGTAGAAATGTGAACAGAGCCTTATGATATTTTTTTGGTAATTTTGTCGCGTTCACTTGTAGCTCTGGGAAATATTCGTACCTTGGACCAGAACTGAGATAAGACAGGTTTACTGTGGAGGGAATGAAGGCAGGGATCAGCTCTAGAAATACAACACGTGGGCTTGTTAGGTTTAGTCGGCTGCCGAGCAGAGAAAGAAAAGCCGCAATAAATTTCTGTGGCAAATGCTTTATTATAGCGCTTATATATTGGATTTGTCTCCATCAAAATTCATTTCAGCATCAACTGATGTTATTAAACATTAATAAATTATGTGAACCCCGTGGAGGAGGAAGGATAGAAACGATAAGCACGGGAGACTCGGTTCTGAGCTTTATTCCAAATTAAAATTGCTGAAAATGTTTTACACTTTTTATTCCAATTTTAGTTATTAGAGAAACTTTCATGAACGTAGGACAGTCCAGAAGTTAGCACTGTTGCCCTCTGATGCTGCTGTCCTTGGTCCAAAGCCATCTGTGTGGAGTTTTTACTTTCTCCCCATGGGTCACCTCCTGGTACTACGGTTTCTTCTCACATTCTACAAAAAAAAAAAAAAAACAACCATAGCGTCACTATTACTTGTCTTCTGTTATTCAATCACCTACCAACAGTTGTCTCTACAGTACCAACTGATGATGATCTACCCTCCCAAATGTTTTACAGTAGTGTTCCTCAACTCCAGTCCTCAGGGACCCCCTGCCGGTCATGATTTGAGAATGTCCCACAGAATGAATACCTGTGGTAAGTTCTGAAACTAATTCTGTCACCTGTTCAATACTATGGCAATCCTTAAAACATGACCGGCAAGCGGGCCCTGAGGACTGGGGTTGAGGAACACAGTCTTATAGCATTACTTTGGTATTAGGTAAATAAATCCAATCATCTGTGGATCAGAGAGGTGATCAACTGGGAGAAGCCACATCTAACTGTGCATTTTCCCTGCAGCGGCCTCTGGAGGGGAAATGTAGTACTGCATGCTATGAATAGCCATCAATATACTTCATGGATGGCTGATGTCCACCATAACTGGCGTTGCTGTTACATAGATTTTGACCATTCTTCCTCCTACACAGAGGGATTCCTCTCATGTTAATTGGGGTATTAGTTAATTTGTTGTCCCATACTGCATCTTACCTTTCCTTTCATGCAGTTAAAGGCCATCTGTCAGCAGATTTGTACCTATGACACTGGCTGACCTGTTACATGTGTGCTTGGCAGCTGAGGGCATCTGTGTTGGTCCCATGTTCATATGTGCCCGCAATGCTGACAAAAATGATGTTTTACTATATGCAAATGAGTCTCTAGGAGCAACGGGGGCGTTACCATTACAAATAGAGGCTCTGTGCTGCATCCTCTGCACTTTGATTGACAGGACTGGGCAGTGATCAGCTGTTTGAGAAGGCACCAGTGCTTGCAGTAACGCCATGTTCTACTCCCTGCTTGCCAGGCACAGAGCCGTACGTTGTATAGTGGCTATGCTTAATATTGCAGCTCAGCCCCATTCACTTTAAGCCATGTGACCAGTGAACATGCCATCACATGGCCTAAGCTAAGCTGCTACTGCAAGCGCCGGTGCCCTCTCAAACAGCTGATCAGCGGGGTCCCATGTTTCGGTTCCCTTCCGATCAGATACTGATGACCAGATATCCAGAGGATAGGTCATCATTTTAAAAAAATCTCAAACAAAACCTTTAACAAAAGTAGTTTTGTCAGTGAAACGAATAACAATTGAAGCACGACCTCTGCCAATTATCTACACATTCAGTTCCTCCATCCCTCTGATATATTCATATGGGGTGTACTGATGTGAGGGTAAGGCAGATGGAAGTTGTTTTCAGATCTCTGGAGGTCCACTATCGAGAGTAAACCCATGACACATTCTTCAAGCAGCTTGTCGACTCAATTACAGTACACTGAGAAAATGAAAGACTCTAATGAAAGATAAGGTAATACTCAAACTGGTAATGCAAATAAACGACAAATAAAGTTTTCTAAAGTCCTTTAAAGGGGTTGTCCGAGTTATGAAAAAAAATATATAGCACTGTAAATCTGATGGGCAGCAATATATAACTAAGTTAAGCAAGTTTTAGGCAAAAAAAATCCATATTTCCTAATTTCCCTGTTCTCTTCTGGTCTTTGTTTACATGCAATAACAACAATCTCAGCCCCTCCCCCTTCTCCCCCCCTCTCTGCAAAGGGAATGAATACAAGTGCTGAGTGACATGTCTGCCTGCTGGAATACTCAGCAGCATGTTGTATGTGTAGGACTACAAGTCCCAGCTATACAATGACAATGCTGATACACACAGGAAATTCTCCCTACCTGTTCTTGTACAATTCCTCTACAGCTCTTGTGCCCAGCATTTGTCTCCTCTCACTGCTGCAGCTACTATTTGTTGTAAAGCCTTGAGCCCTCAGTGTGTTCTGGCTGAAGGGGTTAATGTTTTATCTAATGGAAACCAGGGAGAGCAGATAGCAGGAGCCCGGCAAAGAAAGGGGGCGTGGCCAGTGACGTCTCGTGTACAGACTGTTATCTGAACTCTGAGGCTTGTACACGAAACATCACAGAGCAGAGAGATAAGGTGACATCACAGGTCATGTGACCCTCAGTCAACTCTGAGAAACCAGCAGCTTTGGAAACACAAAGTATATGGGAAAGTTGTTATACCTGACAAGTTAGAAACATATAAAGAACAAAAAAATAACTCGGACAACCCCTTTAAGTCTTTAACTTTTATGGCACTAAGTTTAGGAGATCAGTGGTTATAGTCAGCAGCCATAAAAGGTGGACAGAGCCAAGCAGTTGCAGGAGAGAGTAAGATGCTCCTCATCCTCTTAGAGCTCCTCGGCAGGACCCTCATTGCTGTACCACTGTCAAGTTTTCTAGCGCTCTGTTTTTTGAAGTCCTCCTGTGCAATTGTCTATGCTGTGAAGATACGAGTTGTGCAGCACCTGAAACTACGGATACTGGAAGCCTGTGCTAGCATTTCTTCTGCGGTGTTGCTATCAGTGTGTGAAGAGTGGGAGAAGAGGGTTGTATTGACAATCTAACACAATGGGCAGCACTTTGAACACAGTTTATCAGTGGTCAGAAACTTGTAAATAACTCATGAAAGAATAAAGTTACGTTAAAACCAAGCACACCATTGTTTTTCTTGTGAAATTCTCAATAAGTTTGATTTGTCACATGACCCTCTTCCCAATGAAAAAACTAAAGTTGGATACAAAATGGCCGACTTCAAAATGGCCGCCATGGTCACCACCCATCTTGAAAAGTTTCCCCCCTCCCATATACTAATGTGCCACAAACAGGAAGTTAATATCACTAACCATTCCCATTTTATTTAAGAGTATCCATATAAATGGCCCACCCTGTAGAATAAAATGCTATACATTCAACAAATGGACATGACAGGTCCACCAAAGACCTCACTCTGTCATGTAGACGTGAGACAATAGGTTGTAGAGGTGTACCCATTGATGACCTCTCCTTGTTTTTCAATGTGTGATTTTTGGAGGCCTGACTCCTGGGATACTGTTGACCAGCAGAATGAAGGATCTGAGGTAGTCCTGGGGGGTTAAACCTCCACCAATCACACATTGATGAGCTATCCTAACCCCTTAAGGATGAGCGCCATACAAATAAGGAGCAAGTCTAGGGTTCAGGTAATAGTCCAAGATCATGGTGGTTCCGTTTAAGTATAGGCCATCGATTTAACCCTAGAAAATCCCTTCCAGGACTGTACCGCCATTTCTCAAACCGGACTAGTGGTTTGAAAAAATTGCGGAGGATCTAACAGTCATTCCCATCGGTGCACTCCTAGTAGACTGCAGGGAGGAGCATCATCGCTGCCAAATCCACAACCTCGTCAGTGTTTTCTAGACTGCACTACAGCTCAGCCCTGTTGTCTCATGATGGACAATGGGGGAATATTGCTAGGATATACCCCCATTGTCTTATAGGTGTGGGTCCCACCGCTGGGACCCGCACCTATATCCAGAACGGAGCCCCGCAAGGTGGTGGCTGGAGGACTCCGGTCCGGCCACCACCAAGCCAGCTCCCTGTAGAAATAAACGAGAGCATACCGCGCATGCACGGCCCCCGCTCCCATTCATTTCTAGGAGCCGATGAATATAGCCGAACCAGTGCTCGGCAATTTTTGTCGGCCCCATAGAAAATAAAAGGAGGGCGGCTGCACATACACAGTGCACCCTCCTTCGCTCTTGGGGCTCCGTTCAGGATATAGGTGCGGGTCCCAGTGGGGGGACCTGCACCTATAAGACAATGGGGGCATTTCCTAGTGATATGCCCCCATTGTCCATCATGAGACAACCCCTTTAAAGAAGAACTCCCCAAAAAAATGTTATTCCATGTGCTGCTAGAAATGTACATGATATAATCTGTAGTGAATGTCATTTTCTTACCGGTGTCTGTATTTTTGACTTATATCATCCTGAAGTTTTTTATCTGTGTCATGTGACTAGGAATTAGGCCCACCAACTCACACAGCACCTTACGTGTGGACAGGAAGTCTAATTTTCTATGCATTCCTATGGGAGCCTCACTTTCAGTCTCATAGGAATGAATAGAGAAGTGACTGGCTTGCTGTCCTGGGTCAGTTGGAGGTCAGGGAGTTGGTCACATGACCCAGCTACAATAAGAAGAGAGTGGAAACTCTCAATTTCAGTCTCTGATAAGAAAATGATATTCACTACAGATTATATCATGAACCTTTCTAACAGGTCAGAGAATAAAAATTTTTGTGGGAGTTCTTTTTCAAGTCGCCAGAGCAGACGGCACATGCAGTATGTCTGTCCTGATATTTGAGCTTGAGGTCAATCAAAAGTTTTATGTTGAAAACTTAATCTAAGGCAGGGGTCGGCAACCTCCAGCTGCCATGAAACCACAACTCCCAGCATGCATACCTGCTCGGCTGTACTCGTAAAGCACCCATAGAAGTGAATGGAGCATGTTGCTAGTTGTAGTTTCACAACTGGAGGTTGCTGACCTGAGATCTGAGACTACATCGGAGGTTGCCAACCGTGATTGTTGGAATGCTTGGTGGCCATTCTAGGTGTAGCTCAGCTGTGTCTTTGTTACTGTGTTACGGTGAACTCTTGTGCCTTTTAACATCCTTTATCCTTCATAATTGACTCATTCTACTTTGCTCTGAAGGCCAGGCTCAGGCACCATGTCTGAATGAATCTATGTTCCTCGCGCAGTGATTGCTCGCCGAATGGACGGCATCTGTTTAAATGTCCTTCTTAGTATATGACATTGTTAAATGGTTCTTCTTCTATTTTGAGAGAATTTCTAATGAAATGAGGAAACTGCCGCAGTCATCTGTTACCATGGAGCTCATTCAATGGCTCGCTCATAACATGTTCTGTTCCCACTCACGAGGTTCATTCAGCTACAATTAGAAGATACACTGCTAAACTTCTATCAAAAGCTAGACTCCAAAACAGTGGTCTTCTAGCTATGGCTCTCCAGCTTCTGGGAAATCCATTGCCTATGGCTGTCAGGGCATGATGGGAGTTGTAGGTTCATAACAGCTGGATAGATGGTTGGAGATGACTGCCTTAAAGGGGTTTTGTCACCAGAGAGATTCACTGATAAACCATGCAAAATTTCTTGTGGGGCTTTCTCAACTGAATGTAATGACACCTTTCACTTTGCGATCCGTTGCTTCATCCTGGAGAAAAAGTACTTTTAATCTGTATGCAAATGAGCAGATAAGTGCACTGAGGGCTAGCCCAAGCCACTTTGTGCACTCCTGCACTTCTTCCTGCTTCTTCTGACAGCCCTGCCCTTTCCTTCTTCATTGACAGTACCAGGTGAGATGACTATGTAAAAACCTAGCCCTGTTTATTAATAAGAAAAGGAAGGGGCTAGAAGAAAAAGTCAAAGGAGGAAGGGTGCACAGAGTGACTTGGACCCACCCTTGGTGCACTTAGTAGCTCATTTGCATATGGATTAAAAGTACTTGAGTTCCCTTAATGAAGCAGGAACAAAAATTTACCAACTGAAAATGGTAGTAATACCCTTTGATTTGAAGTTTGTTAAAAATGGTACCAGACCTCCTAAATAGGTACACTAGGAGGGCATGAAACCCCATGCCTCTAACAACCCACCGCTACAGGGGCCTCCTACTCTCAGCCTGCTATGAGCTTTAGGATGGAGATGTAGTATCCTTGGTACTTTAGAGCTTTGTGGACATTTGCCCCTATTGCTTCTATGCAAAGCCATCAACTCCCTACTTTATTGCTTTTTGCTTAACTTGCACTATGATTTATTATGCTGTTTGATTTACTATACTGTTTTATTATGTTGAACTGCATTTTATATGTTTATGTCATGAAGAGCTGAGTTTTAGAGGGAAAGAAACAGATACAGTGAACTTTTGACTGTCTTGTTTAGCTCTTGTTTAGCAGTTGTTTACGTCTGGAAACAACAAGTCATTCCCGTTGACTTGTATTGAGGCCCAGTACAAGTCTATGGCAACCTTAAACTGCACCATTGTTTCTGTTGTCTGTGCTTTTCCAGCTTCACCCCTCCCACTAGAAGGTTCTGGATCAATTAGAAACTATATAAAAGTAGAGCAGTCAGAGCCTCTAGTGGTCTGCAGATGGTGACAAGTGTTTAGTGGGCGAGACTCTGCCAGACTGCCTGACTAACCAGAAGAAGATGCTGAGATGGGGATATCCTGCCTGACAACATAGATCCTAGGTTACAAGCACTTTGGCCAGGGTATTCACCTTCCAACAGAGAGAGAGAGAGGGAGGGACAGCTAGCTCAGGCCCTTCCTCAGCATGAAACCTTCTTCTGCCAAAGAGGACACTAGAGAAGCCAGCCCAGCGCCTTGTCTGTATTGTTTTGCACTTGAGTTCCTCCAGTAAAGAAGCACTTTGCTTTACTTCAAAATCTTTACCTCTGGATAGCAACAACACATGGTGACACCTCAGTAGTGTCCGGAGGATCCAGCATAGTGGGGCCACTCCAAACCCGTCCTCTGTCAAGGCCACTCTGCTGTAGTATTGCATGTATGTAAGTGATTTATCAACAAGTAGATTTGAGATCTGCAGAATTCTGATGTGAATTTTTTAAGTTATAATGTGGCTTCTAATCATGATAAGTCAGTACACTGTACACAGTTCTACAAAAGGGGCTGAAAGAGGTAGGACCTGTGCACTTTTACATAGAGGAATAGTCCCTGAAGAAATGGGTGGCCCTTAAAGGGAACCTGTCATCTCCAAAACACCCCCTGAACTAGAGTAAGCGGTGTATAGTGTAAGTGATGCTGAATCCGAATATGTAAGTTTTATCTTCATACTCACTTCCATTCTGATGTTGTGCTCCCACAAACCTGCAGTAAACTGCACTCACTGGACTCCAGTGCTCACTCACATAATGGAGAGGACTCAAAGAAGAGTCCAGTGAGTGCATTTTACTACAGGTTTGTGGGAGCACAGCGTCAGAATGGAAGTGAGTATGAAGATAAAACTTACATATTCGGATTCAGCATCACTTACACTATACACCGCTTACTCTAGTTCAGGGGTGTTTTCGGAGATGACAGGTTCCCTTTAAATACTAAATGGGAGATGTACATGGAGACTTTAGTCACAGAGAGGCTTCAAAGAGGCGGGTACTGACCAAAGGTTTGGACACTCCTTCTCATTCAAAGAGTTTTCTGTATTTTCATGACTATGAAAATTGTAGATTCACACTGAAGGCATAAAAACTATGAATTAACACATGTGGAATTATATACTTAACAAAAAAGTGTGAAACAACTGAAAATATGTCTTATATTCTAGGTTCTTCAAAGTAGACACCTTTTGCTTTGATTACTGCTTTGCACACTCTTGGCATTTTCTTGATGAGCTTCAAGAGGTAGTCACCTGAAATGGTTTTCACTTCACAGGTGTGCCCTGTCAGGTTTAACAAGTGGGATTTCTTGCCTTATAAATGGGGTTGGGACCATGAGTTGCGTTGGGCAGAAGTCAGGTGGATACACAGCTGATAGTCCTACTGAATAGACTGTTAGAATTTGTATTATGGCAAGAAAAAAGCAGCTAAGTAAAGAAAAACGAGTGGCCATCATTACTTTAAGAAATGAAGGTCAGTCAGTCCGAAAAATTGGGAAAACTTTGAAAGTGTCCCCAAGTGCAGTCGCAAAAACCATCAAGCGCTACAAAGAAACTGGCTCACATGAGGACGGCCCCAGGAAAGGAAGACCAAGAGTCACCTCTGCTGTGGAGGATAAGTTCATCTGAGTCACCAGCCTCAGAAATCGCAGGTTAACAGCAGCTCAGATTAGAGACCAGGTCAATGCCACACAGAGTTCTAGCAGCAGACACATCTCTACAACAACTGTTAAGAGGAGACTGTGTGCAGCAGGCCTTCATGGTGGAAACCACTGCTAAGGACAGGCAACAAGCAGAAGAGACTTGTTTGGGCTAAAGAACACAATGAATGGACATTAGACCAGTGGAAATCTGTGCTTTGGTCTGAGGAGTCCAAATTTGAGATCTTTGGTTCCAACCACCGTGTCTTTGTGCGACGCAGAAAAGGTGAACGGATGGACTCTACATGCCTGGTTCCCACCGTGAAGCATGGAGGAGGAGGTGTGATGGTGTGGGGGTGCTTTGCTGGTGACACTGTTGGGGATTTATTCAAAATTGAAGGAATACTGAACCAGCATGGCTACCACAGCATCTTGCAGCAGCATGCTATTCCATCCGGTTTGCGTTTAGTTGGACCATCATTTATTTATCAACAGGACAATGACCCAAACACACCTCCAGGCTGTGTAAGGGCTATTTGACCAAGAAGGAGAGTGATGGGGTGCTACGCCAGATGACCTGGCCTCCACAGTCACCAGACCTGAACCCAATCGAGATGGTTTGGGGTGAGCTGGACCGCAGAGTGAAGGCAAAAGGGCCAACAAGTGCTAAGCATCTCTGGGAACTCCTTCAAGACTGTTGGAATACCATTTCAGGTGACTACCTCTTGAAGCTCATCAAGAGAATGCCAAGAGTGTGCAAAGCAGTAATCAAAGCAAAAGGTGGCTACTTTGAAGAACCTAGAATATAAGACATATTTTCAGTTGTTTCACACTTTTTTGTTAAGTATATAATTCCACAGGTGTTAATTCATAGTTTTGATGCCTTCAGTGTGAATCTACAATTTTCATAGTCATGAAAATACAGAAAACTCTTTGAATGAGAAGGTGAGTCCAAACTTTTGGTCTGCACTGTATCTGCATAAATAAGTTAGTTTGTAGCAGTTTTAGGGGCGTTCCCTAGTGGAACCAAGGGCAGGGCTTCAGTGTGCCTTAATTTGGAGTTGAAATGTTTGGAGTTATAATTAATATACATGGGAACTCAATGTAAACTATGTGAACCAAACACCTTATAAATGTTGAACAAGACAAGCGGGTGAGGTTGTTTTTTTTATATTTAATGGATATTAAATGTAAATCTTTCCCCTTTCTACCCATAAACAGATTCGGAGGCAGATCTGTGCATTCACAAACCAGTTTCCAGATTAGAAAGATATTCTTGGCCAACACATTTTACTGAATTGAATCGATAGCCGTGTTCCAGGCCCTGCACTTCAATTTGGAGATGGAGGGAACAGCGGCGGGAATGAATTACTTTTGTTGTGTTAACTTGGAGAAAAGGAAATAATAAGTAAAAGAAACAGGAGGTAAAATATGTCTTCGGAGATTGCTGTGCACTAAGACTCTCCATAAATGACACCTTGCGTAGGAAAACTTCACCTCAACAGTAAACTTTTAATACATGGAAATAATAATTTGGGCCATAGACTTTGTGCCATTTTGACAGACCTCCTTATAAGAAGTATTCTCAATTTAACCACTTAACAGGAAGTCACACCGATCATAAGCTGCAGGAAGCAGCGGCCACTAGGGGGGAAATGTAGTATTACATGGTGCCCATTTCAATTAATAGCTGACCATCTGATACATTCTGGGCCATTAGAGCTCTATGGTTGGCACCAAAGTCAGGTTCAAATGGGGCTGTCTTATGTTGGACGTTTGGGACCCATTATTGTGTTACAGCATAGTTGCCAACAGTCCCAAATTTTCAGGACTGTCCCTAATTATCAGAGACGGGCCAAAAATAGGTGGAGCCTATGTACACCCCTGCTATCAGTTGGCCCTGTGTGAGTTGGGGGGCAGGCCCCAGATTTAACAACAACAATGGTGGTAAGTATGCCATTTTGTCAGAGCCTGCCCAACTGGAAGTTCGGGAACACTCAGATAGGTATAACTCACTACAATCCAGCCACTCTCCTCAAAGCACAGCTGATGGCGCTTTGCTTCTCGGATTCATTGTGTTGCCATGGCAGCTAGCATTGCTCAATAATGTCACCACACTGCAGACTTATCTCAGCCTCCCTGACGATGCCTGGTCCTTGAGGAAATTCCTTAATTATCCTTCTTGTTTTACAATCCAGCTTGTCTCCATCTCTGGATCCTCTGTTTTTACCTCTTCTTGTCTCCAATCAACTTTCCGACATTGACCATATTGTTCGACTACACATCCATATCATCTACCACTTCCCCAGTGACATCTGGAGCATCTGTAGTGCCACCACTCGGTGACTGCCACATCATTAGGATCCGAACAAGAAAGTCCATGTCTTCATGAGAGGGTTAAAAGGGTTGTCTCATGACACACCCTCTCTCAGATTTCTGTTACAACAGTCCATCATGGAGGTTACGTTGTTGAGCTACCTCCTGACAAAGCTCAGGTAAACTCATCTGTAGTGGATCAGTGTGATCCATGGCTTGATCAAACTGCTATGGTTGTGGATGTGGATCCACTGTGCCAACCACCAGCTGCTGACTCACAAGGATCAGAGACACCAGAGCTGAGTACCAGAGGAACCAGGTTATGTTGTGGTCAGGAACAGGCTGAGACCAAAGTGCAGGAAGGCAACTGGCAGTATACCGAAAGGTAAACAGATTATAGCTCAGATAGGGGGTAAATGAGATAAGCAGGACCTGTGTTGATCAGGCAAAGAGTGAGAGACAAGCAGGTATTTCTAGGGCAGTGGATGAACTAGTTAGTCAGAAGCTGGACAGCAACACACAGAGCAAGGAGAGAAAGAGTGTAACCCCTGCAGTGTTAGACCTGAGGTTAGATACACTGAACTAAGCTCCTGTTCACACATACAGTACACCAGACTGTGTAGGTTCCTGGACTGCAGTAGAAGATGGAGGAGTAAGAGGTGTCTGGAATTTTGGTGTCAACTGAAGAGATTTTCTCTCACAAATTATGTCTTTTGCATGTTCTTGGAACCAGAGATCAATACGGGCAGAAGATAAATCAAACCCTCTAGGTTAGAATAGATATCACGACCTACCAGTTCATCCTTAATATGCCCCAAGAGCCTCATTGTTCCAGGCCAATTCAGAGGACTGGATACGAAACTTTATGGCGCACTGGTCTACTGTGAGGTTGCCCTGGCGAAGTTGCAGAAGACAGGTGGTGGCAGACCAGTTACATCCAAACCAGAGACTGCAGAAGGTAGCTAGGAAGTCTTTCAGGTCACTTCTCACAGGATCACCTCTCTCCCAAAATGGAATAGCCCAGGTGAGGGCCTTGCCAGACAGAAGCAAAATTATATATATATATATGAATATATATATATATATATATATATATATACATACAGACCAAAAGTTTGGACACACCTTCTCATTCAAAGAGTTTTCTGTATTTTTATGACTATGCTAATTGTAGATTCACACTGAAGGCATCAAAACTATGAATTAACACATGTGGAATTATATACTTAACAAAAAAGTGTGAAACAACTGAAAATATGTCTTATATTCTAGGTTCTTCAAAGTAGCCACCTTTTGCTTTGATTACTGCTTTGCACACTCTTGGCATTCTCTTGATGAGCTTCAAGAGGTAGTCACCTGAAATGGTATTCCAACAGTCTTGAAGGAGTTCCCAGAGATGCTCAGCACTTGTTGGCCCATTTGCCTTCACTCTGCGGTCCAGCTCACCCCAAACCATCTCGATTGGGTTCAGGTCTGGCGTAGCACCCCATCACTCTCCTTCTTGGTCAAATAGCCCTTACACAGCCTGGAGGTGTGTTTGGGGTCATTGTCCTGTTGATAAATAAATGATGGTCCAACTAAACGCAAACCGGATGGAATAGCATGCCGCTGCAAGATGCTGTGGTAGCCATGATGGTTCAGTATGCCTTAAATTTTGAATAAATCCCCAACAGTGTAACCAGCAAAGCACCCCCACACCATCACACCTCCTCCTCCATGCTTCACGGCGGGAACCAGGCATGTAGAGTCCATCCGTTCACCTTTTCTGCGTCGCACAAAGACACGGTGGTTGGAACCAAAGATCTCAAATTTGGACTCCTCAGACCAAAGCACAGATTTCCACTGGTCTAATGTCCATTCCTTGTGTTCTTTAGCCCAAACAAGTCTCTTCTGCTTGTTGCCTGTCCTTAGCAGTGGTTTCCTAGCAGCTATTTTACCATGAAGACCTGCTGCACACAATCTCCTCTTAACAGTTGTTGTAGAGATGTGTCTGCTGCTAGAACTCTGTGTGGCATTGACCTGGTCTCTAATCTGAGCTGCTGTTAACCTGCGATTTCTGAGACTGGTGACTCGGATGAACTTATCCTCCGCAGCAGAGGTGACTCTTGGTCTTCCTGTCCTGGGGCGGTCCTCATGTGAGCCAGTTTCTTTGTAGCGCTTGATGGTTTTTGCGACTGCACTTGGGGACACTTTCAAAGTTTTCCAAATTTTTCGGACTGACTGACCTTCATTTCTTAAAGTAATGATGGCCACTCGTTTTTCTTTACTTAGCTGCTTTTTTCTTGCCATAATACAAATTCTAACAGTCTATTCAGTAGGACTATCAGCTGTGTATCCACCTGACTTCTGCCCAACACAACTCATGGTCCCCACCCCATTTATAAGGCAAGAAATCCCACTTATTAAACCTGACAGGGCACACCTGTGAAGTGAAAACCATTTCAGGTGACTATCTCTTGAAGCTGATCAAGAGAATGCCAAGAGTGTGCAAAGCAGAAAGCAGTAATCAAAGCAAAAGGTGGCTACTTTGAAGAACCTAGAATATAAGACATATTTTCAGTTGTTTCACACTTTTTTAAGTATATAATTCCACGTGTATTAATTCATAGTTTTGATGCCTTCAGTGTGAATCTACAATTTTCATAGTCATGAAAATACAGAAAACTCTTTGAGTGAGAAGGTGTGTCCAAACTTTTGGTCTGTACTGTGTGTGTGTGTGTGTATATATATATATATATATATATATATATATACAGTAGGCCACCTTGGTCTGCTCTGAAGAAAACAGATGCGGCTGCAAAACTATGGTACACTTGTTAAAGAAGAACTCCCGCAAAAAAATTTATTTTATTTAAATTTATTCTCTGACCTTCTAGAAAGGTACTTGATGTAATCTGTAGTGAATATCATTTTCTTACCAGTGTCTGTATTTGTGAGTTATATCTCCCTGATGTTTCTCATCTGTATCATGTGACCAGCAATCAGACTCACCAACTGACACAGCACCTTATGTGTGGACAGGAAGTCTAATTCTCTATGCATTCCTATGGGAGCCTCACTTTCAGTCTCAGAGGAATGAATAGAGCAGTGACTGGCTTCCTGCCCTGGGTCAGTTGGAGGTCAGGGAGTTGGTCACATGACACAGCTACAATTAGAAGAGAGGGGATAGCTCACAAATACAGTCTCTGATAAGAAGATTGCATTCACTACAGATTACATCATGCACCTTTCTAACAGGTCAGAGAATCAAACATTTTTGCGGGAGTTTTTCTTTAATGAAGCCACAACACAGCTTACAATTCCCATCATAGCATGGAGGCACTGACAGACAAAAGCAGAACCTCCAGAGACAGCTGTGGATACAGCAGTGGTTAAGGTGTTCAGGTGGGTGGACACACTGTGCACAAAATCCAGCAGTCGCTCATGGCAGTCACGCTGTTGAGCCACCTCCTGGCAAAGCTCAAGTAAACTCATCTGTGGTGGATCAGCAAGTTCCATGGCCTGATCAAACTGCTACGGCTGTGGATGTGGTTCCACCATGCCACCCACCCAGTAGTGGTAAGGTGCTGACCCACAGGGATCAGGGATACTGGACCAGAGTACCAGAGGAATCAGGATAACTCGTAGTCAGGAACAGGCTGAGGTCAAAGTCTAGGAAAAAAACTAAATGGATTATAGCTCAGATAGCAAGGTAAAGAAGACAAGCAGAACCTAGCAGGACCTGTGTTGACCAGGCCAAGAGTGAGAGAGACAAGTAGGTTCTTATAGGGAAGCTTATGAACTAGTTAGTCAGCAGATGGACAGCAACACACATAGCAAGGACAGAAAGGTATGAGAGAAACTTCTGCAGTGCTGAACCTGTGGTGAGATACACTGAACTAAGCTCCTGTTCACACATACACACACTGGACAGATAGACACATAGTGAGTGGAGAGGCGGACACGGGATGTGTAACAATTTGAGGTGGTTCTGGCTTCCCCCATCTCAGCAAACAGCTGCTTTTCCCATGGATGCCAAGACCATCAGGTGAAAATGAAGGCTTACATGGTAGCCTGATGAATGGCCGTCAATGACACTTGTACAACTGAAGTCCACCAGAGCTCTAGGAGGGCAAGTCCCTGCTCTCTGATGTCCATTGGGCATGTAAACAGAGGTTGTCTTCCTGAGACAATCCCTTTAAGGGAGGAGACCAGAAGGTCTATCTCCCTTAGTGTCAAATGGTTTGGTTCCACGTCTTCTGGAGGTTTCACAACAGTGGGCTACCCTGTCCGACCTTGAGCCTAGCTCCACGTTCCATCATTGACTTCTTCTGACTAGTGTTGATCGAGCACCAAAGTGCTCATGTGCTCGGGTGCTCTGGTAGAACACTTGGTGATGCTCGAGTGCTCTACAGAGCACCCGAGCACAATGTAAGTCAATGGGAGCAGACCAGGCACCCCCTGCTCGGATGAGGGGAGGGTGTCGGGTTCATAGAAAAAGGTCAAAATCGCAAATTCTCCTCTTTCACTCGTTAAAGTGCGCTAATTAACTGAATTCGTACGCATTAGCGTACAATGCGTAGCATTAGCATACATATTCGTACGCATAAGCATACTCAAGCATCGCACTCGAGCACACGCGGTGTTCGGCCGAACACCGAGCGGACTCAAGCGTAGGCATGCTTGGCCGAACAGCGAGTTCGGCCGAGCATGCTCACTCAACATATCTATATCTATTACATAGATAACTAATTATGGAATTCCCCTTTAAGAGATATTTACATTCTCCCTTCCTACCTATTGATATTTCACCTTGTATATTGTATATTTTTTATTATTTTTGACTTTATAGAAAAACAACTCAAAGATGGCGGCGGAATAACGATGAGCCTTAATTAATTTGACGCCAGAAGTAAGACATGAATATTAATTATTAGCCTTCTAAGCATGAATTAAGTATCGTACATCGCCTTTCACTTTGGAGCTGTCAGCGCATCACTAGTCCTAATTTATCACAGATTAAAAATGGAGATTGTGTTTTCTTTTTATGTCTTCAGTAGAGCTGTTGGCCTTCAGGTAAAATGTAGTTTTCAATTAAAAAATACGCCAAATGATTTTAAGGCGCGTGTGAAAGCCAATCATTTCTGTCCTCTAAGTAGTACGGCCGTTGAATATGCGAGGAAGCAATAAAGTTATTGACGAAGTACAAAAATTGCGCTCTGCAAAGGTAAGACATTGGATTGTTTAATGAGATACCAAGGATGACGGATCCTGCCTTGAAGAGGTTCTCCCAAGATTGATGTAAAAGAAGGTAAATCAGACATCATATAGGACATGACAATCTCTTTCTAACAAAGCTAGAACCAGCCCTGCACCTCACATGGATCCAGAGATCTCCACATTCATTGCCCCTGCTATATTTATTTCAGACCTGCAGCTAAGTGGGCGTATCCTTTCTGCTAGAGCTCTCTCCTATCTCAGCTCAAGCGGGTATGCCGTTTATGCCACAGTTATCTTCCTCTGCCACAGCTTCTAATAGAACTTATGGCTGGTAACTGAGCATGTGCGACCACCTTGGTGAGGTGGACAATAAAAAAGGAAAAGGGGACAAACAGCAGATGGAGCTGTACAGACTTTATTGAATAGTGGCATGTAAAAGGTTGGGCAGCCCTGGTCAAAATTACTGTTATTGTGAACAGTTAAGCAAGTTGAAGATGAAATGATCTCCAAAAGGCATAAAGTTAAAGATGAAAAACACTTTTCAACATTTTAAGCAATATCAGTGTATTGTTTTAGTTTTGTAAAATTTTAGAGTGAAAAAAGGAAAGGATTACCTTTCAAAAGTATGGAAACCCAAGATGATCTGAGCACTCAGATAACTTTGAGGTCTCAGACCTTAAATAGCCTATTCGGGTTAAGACTTGTTCACAATCATCGTTAGGAAAGGCCAGGTGATGCAAATTTCAAAGTTTTATAAATATTCTCCTCTAACCTTATCCCAAAAACAGCAGCCATTGGGTCCTTCTAAGCAGCTTCCTAACACTCTGAAAAGGAAAATGGTTGAAGCCCACAAAGTAGGAGAAGGCTATAAGGTTGCCGTTTCCTCAGTTCAAAATGTAATTAAGAAATGGCAGTCAACCGGTACAGTGTAGGTCAAGAGAAGATCTGGAAGACCAAGTAAAATTTGAGAGATAGCTGCTCGTAGGATTGCTAGAAAGGCAAATCAGAACTCTCGCTTGACTGCAAAAGACCTTCAGGAAGATTTAGCAGCCTCTGGAGTTGTGGTACATTGTTCTACTGTTCAGTGACATCTACACAAATATGGCCTTCATGGAAGAATCATCAGAATAAAACCTATCTTGCGTCTTCACCACAAAATTCAGCATCAGAAGTTTGCAAAAGAACATCTAAACACGCCTGATGCATTTTGGAAACTACTCCTGTGGACTGATTAAGTTAAAATAGAACTCTATTGCCACAATGAGCAAAGGTATGTTTGGAGAAAAAGGGGCACAGAATTTAATGAGAAGAACATCTCTCCAACTATTGAGCATGGGGCTGGATCAATCATGCTTTGGGGTTGTGTTGCAGCCAATGGCACAAGGAACATTTCACAGGTGGAGGGAAGAATGGATTCAATGAAATTCCAGCAAATTCCGGAAGCAAACATTACACCAACATAGTAACATAGTTTATTAGTAGTTTAAGGCCAAAAAAAGACATCTGTCCATCCAGTTCAGCCTGTTATCCTACAAGTTGATCCAGAGGAAGGAAAAAAAACCCTGTGAGGTCAAAGACAATTTTCCCCACTTTGAGGAAAAAAATTCCTTCCCGACTCCAATCAGACATCAGAATAACTCCCTGGATCAACGACCCCTCTCTAGTAACTATAACCTGTAATATTATTACCTCCAGAAATACATCCAGGCCCCTCCTGATCTCTTATAGTGAACTTACCATCACCACCTCCTCAGGCAGAGAGTTCCATAGTCTCACTGCTCTTACCGTAAAGAATCCTCTTCTATGTTTGTACAAACCTTCTTTCCTCCAGACGCAGAGGATGTCCCCTCGTCACAGTCCTGGGGATAAAAAGATGATGGGAGAGATCTCTGTACTGACCCCTGATATATTTATACATAGTTATTAGATCTCCCCTGTGAATAACCCTAATTTTGATAATCTTTCTGGGTCCTGTAGTCCACCCATTCCAGTTATTACTTTAGTTGCCCTCCTCTGAACCCTCTCCAGCTCTGCTATGTCTGCCTTGTTCACAGGAGCCCAGAACTGTACACAGTCCTCCATGTGTGGTCTGACTAGTGATGTGTAAAGTGGCAGGACTATGTTCTCATCACAGGCCTCTATGCCTCTTTTGATGCAACCCATTATCTTATTGGCCAAGCAACTGTAAAAAAACTGAAGCTGAAAAGATGGTGGCTTCTACAAATGGATAATGATCCTAAACTCACCTCCAAATCCAGACTACCCAAAAATCCAGACTACCCAGACTCCATAGACTACCTCAAAAGGGACAAGCTGAAGGTTTTATCTTTGCCCTCACAGTCTCCTGATCTGAATACCATTGAAAATCTGTGGAAAGCTCTCAAAAGAGCAGTGTATACAAGATGGCCAAGGAACCTCAAAGAACAGGACATTTATAAGGAAGACATTTATAAGGAAGAATGGATGAAAGTATTAAAAGGCTGGCTACAAAAAGCGTTTACAAGCTGTGATATTTGCAAAGGGGGTGCTACTAGGTACTAACCATGCAGGGTGCCCAAAGTTTTGTTTTGGGCCCTTTTCCCTTTTTTGGGATATTTTGAAAATGTTAAAGATGAAAAAAAAATGTTTTTGCTTACAATACAAAGGGAATATGTCATCTTTAAAGGGGTATTCCGGTTACCATAAATATAACTTATGTTTTAGACTAATTCATCATCAATAAGTACCTAATATAATGTCTATTTCCATATTTACCGTTCAGTAGTTATAAAGTACTTTTCTTCCCCTGCTACCCACTGTGTTCCTCATAAGTCACCATGGCACCGACCTGTAGTTCTGAGCCTTTGTCAGGTCAGACATGCTCAGTGTGCTACTATCAGTTCACTAGCTAAATGTTAGTGTGCTGCTGATTGGTGAGTAGAGGGGGCGTGTCTGCACTGTGATATCAGGCAGCCAATCAGTGATCATCAACACTCATGAACAAGCACAAACTCACAGCAGGAAAGCTAGGCATTGTGGGGACTGTAGTTTTGTGAGGGAAGATCAGGGGCCATGATACTCTCAGTGTGTTGTAGGCTCACACAGGAGCTAGACAAATGGTATTATAAGGTAAAATGTTAATGCGGTATGGGTTCTGTTATATGTGTAGGTATGGGTTCTGGTTATATGTAGGTATGGGTTCTGGTTTATATGTATGTAGGTATGGGTTCTGGTTATATGTACAGGTATGGGTCTGGTTAATATGTATGGTTATATGTACAGGTATGGGTTCTGGTTATAGGTATGGGTTCTGGTTATATTGTATAGGTATGGGTTCTGGTTTATATGTATATAGGTATGTTCTGGTTCTGGTTATATGTACAGGTATGGGGGTTATATTCTGGGTTCTATATATGTATAGGTAATGGGTTTCTGGTTATATGTATAGGTATGGGCTTCTGGTTATATACAGGTACAGGTATGGGTTCTGGTTATATGTATAGGTATGGGTATGGGTTCTGGTTATATGTACAGGTATGGGTTCTGGTTATATGTATAGGTATGGGTTTCTATGGGTTCTGGTTATATGTACAGGTATGGGTCTTGTTATATGTACAGTGGATGGGTTCTGGTTATGATGTATAGGGTTTGGTTCCTGGTCTATATGTACAGGGTATGGGTCTGGTATATGGTATAGCTATGGGTTTCTGGTTATATGTAATAGCTATGGGTTTCTGGTTGATATGTATAGGTATGGGCTCTGGTGGGTCACAGGTTGCAGCCTAATGCAGTTTATCAAAAAATTAAGTTTTACGTTACCGGAATCCCCTTTTAAGGTTTAGGCCATTTGGAGTCAATTTCCATCTTCAACTGGTAACCATTTCCAGCAACAAGTAATGTTGACCAGGGGTGCCCAAACTTTTGCATGCTACTGTATACAAAATTTTTAATTGCATGCAATTACAAAAGTATTCAGATCCAGGTGCTGCTTTGAAAACTGTAGAATATTTTTCATGCCAGAAACCCTTTAAAGGAGACTTAACTGAAGTCACATATAGAAGGTCATTAAAGGGTATCTCTGGGTGTCTCTTAGGAGACATATCGCATGATGCATCGCTCAGACATCCAATAGGGGAGGTTAGATTAGTTCTCATAGAAATGGTATCTTGATCATTCCAAATGCAGATGCAGGTCTAAGACACAGGAGAGGCTTCCAATGTGCCATGTGCAACAGCGTGCAGCATGTCACATGCAGTGTGCAAACTCCAGCCCACTGCAGGGAGGGAGGAGAGGATTGGTTAGCCATAGCCTGACATCATCTACAAGCAGCAGGGAGTTGGCTGCAGGAGATTAGGTGACAACAGCAGAATAATCAAGGCAATGCAGATTGGATTGAACGTTACAGTGCAAAATCTGTAACAGGATCTGGTATCCTTATCAGAGGGACTCTGGACCTACTCTGGTACCAGAACCATGCTGTGCACCCCCTATAGCTACATCTCTTGAGATCTGCAGTTGTCACCTACAAGGATGTCAGACATGGCAAACTATGGTTTCTCCATTTTTTTCTTGAATATGAAGCATGCTTGATATCATAAGTTCTGTGCCTGAAGTTCTTCTGCCCATATGTACAGTATACTCCACCATCTGATGGTTTAGGATTGTCATCTCAACCTTTTGTAGGTTCAAGTCACCATCCTCATCATTGTGCACAGCTATGTTGAATAATAGCAACGTCTATGTGAGGACCTTGATGTAGATGGTGATTAAATAGAATTAGACACCAGAGCACTAGAAAAGGCAATGTTGACATGGGGACATTTAAAGAGGACCTCTCCCCACTCCTGACGTGTCTATTTTAATATCTTCATGCATTCCCCATGTGATAACAATTCTGGAACATCTATTCTTATGTCTCTATGTTGTGTCATTCCTGTATTATTCCTACTAGAAGTTATGAATGAATTGCTAGCAGTCTGCAGTAAGGGTACAGAGGGGAGGTGACCGGTTGGCGGTGTCTCCCTGCACAGTCTTAAAGGGGTTTTCTGGGATTTTACTACTGATGACCTATCCTCAGGAAAAGTCATCAGTATCTGATCGGTGGGGGTCCGACACCCAGGACCCCCGCTGATCAGCTGTTTGAGAAGGCACCGGCGCTCCCGTGAGCGCCAACTACCTTCTCTTAGCTTTTCCTGGGCCAGTGACGTCACATTCATCGGTTACATGACCTAGGAGAGGCTCAGCCCCTTTCAAGTAAATAGGGCTGAGCGCGATACCAAGCGCAACCACTATACAATGTACGGCGCTGTGCTTGGTCAGCTGCGAGAAGGTAGCGGCGCTCACAGGAGTGCTGGTGCCTTCTGAAACAGCTGATTGTTGGGGGTCCCGGGTGTCAGACCCCCACCGATCAGATACTGATGACCTATCCTGAGGATAGATCATCAGTAGTTAACTCCCAGAAAACCCCTTTAATAAATGACCCCAAATCTCTCCAGCTATCCATCTATTTAACGTCACTGTACAGTGTATGGCGTTGATGGTGGTCAGTGTATGGCGGTGGTAGTGGTCAGTGTATGGCGGTGTTAGTGGTCAGTGTATGGCGTTGGTGGTGGTCAGTGTATGGCGTTGGTGGTGGTCAGTGTCTGGCGGTGGTGGTGGTCAGTATATGGCAGTGGTCAGTGTATGGGGTAGTGGTCAGTGTATGGCGGTGGTAGTGGTCAGTGTTATGGCGGTGGTAGTGGTCAGTGTATGGCGGTGTTAGTGGTCAGTGTATGGCGGTGTTAGTGGTCAGTGTATGGCGTTGGTGGTGGTCAGTGTATGGCGTTGGTGGTGGTCAGTGTATGGGTTGGTTGGTTAGTAGGTCTGGTCAGTGTATGGTGTAGTGGTCAGTGTATCGGTGGTAGTGTCAGTGTATGTGGTGGTAGTGGTCAGTGTGTGGTGGTGGTTAGTGTGTAGCGGTAGTGGTGGTCAGTGTATGGCGTGTGTAGTTGGTTCAGTGTATGGCCGGTGGTAGTGGTGGTCAGTGTGTGTATGGCGTGGTAGTGGTCAGTGTATGGAGGTGGTTGGTCAGTGTATGGCGCAGTGGTATGGTCAGTGGTATGGAGGTTGGTTGTGAGGTCAGTGTATGGCGGTGGTAGTTGTCAGTGTATGGAGGTGGTGGAGTGGTGGTCAGTGTATATGGCGGTGGTAGTGGTCAGTGGTCAGTGTATGGAGGTGGTTGGAGGTCAGTGTATGGTGTATGGCGGTGTAGTGGTCAGTGTATGGCAGTGGTGGTGGTCAGTGTGGTATGGCGGGTGGTGGTGGTCAGTGTATGGAGGTGGTGGTTGGTCAGTGTATGGCGGTGGTGGTGGTCAGTGTATGGCAGTAGTGGTGGTCAGTGTATGGAGGGGTGGTGGTCAGTGTATGGAGGTAGTTGGAGGTCAGTGTATGGAGGTGGTAGTGGGTCAGTGTATGGCAGTGGTATGGTCAGTTATGCAGGTAGTGAGTGGTCAGTGTATGGCAGTGGTAGTGCGTCAGTGTATGGCAGTGGTAGTGGTCAGTGTATAGGAGTGTATGGCAGTGGTTGTATGGCAGTGGTAGTGGTCAGTGTATGGAGGTGGTAGTGGTCAGTGTATGGTAGTGGTCAGTGGTAGTGGTCAGTGTATGGAGGTGGTGGTGGTCAGTGTATGGAGGTGGTGTGGTCAGTGTATGGAGGTGGTGTGGTCAGTGTATGGAGGCGGTAGTGGTCAGAGTATGGCGTTGGTGGTGGTCAGTGTATGGAGGTGGTAGTGGTCAGTGTATAGCAGTGGTGGTGGTCAGTGTATGGCGGTGGTAGTGGTCAGTGTATGGAGGTGGTGGTGGTCAGTGTATGGCGGTGGTTGGAGGTCAGTGTATGGCGGTGGTGGTGGTCAGTGTATGGCGGTGGTGGTGGTCAGTGTATGGCACTGTCATGTAGACACTTTACTGTTGAGCGTTAGGCACTGTACGGTATACTATAGTTATTTGTACACTCTATGACAATACGCCCTGTAGTGAGGGGGGGCACCGATAAGTGAGGATTATTACTACAATCCTGTACCCATCGTATCCATACATTTAGCAGCAGCCGTACACTGAACCCCTGTGAGATTCCTCATTTCCCTGCAGAAGGGTCTGGCATCTATTAAAGCAGTGAACACTTTGGTTTAATGTTGCTTGTATTGCAGTTTATAGCGGTGGGATGTTGCTTTGGAAGCCTATAAAAGCAAATTTGTTTTCCTCAGACCCCCCCCTGTATCACTGTAGTGCCACTGTATAAAGCGGCGGAGCAGCCCTTGTACTCTCACAGCCCAGCTGGCTCATATGTGGTAGTCAGCATCATCATCATCATCCTCAGCTCCTCTCCTTAAAAACTGCAGCAGACAAGCAGTTAGCGGTAGACTAGATGTGAGCTGGGTACAGAGATGCTTGATGGCAGAAGCCACCCTGCTGGCAGCCTGTAAATCTACCTGCAGACTGACTATCTCAGGCTTCCCACGCAGTCTAAGACTTGTAAGCAGGAAAGCAACATCTCAAGGCTCCTTCCAGCTACACAGCTGAGCAGTTGGGACCTTCACATCAGCTCCTTGACTCTCAACCCTTCTTCTGAGATATGTTTGCCTCTATCTGGTATGCCAAGAAGCTGGGGCGCAGGTTTGTCCACAATGCCAGGAAAGCCAAATTGCAAAAGGTATTTTACATGACTGTTTTGTTATAGTATAGTATTTAGTATAGTATTTTTTTTCATTATACGTAATGTAATTTTAATACATTATGAAATTTTATATTATATTATTGTTATATTATTTAACTTTGTTTTCCCATCATTTTATATTATTTTAAATGTATTTACATTATTTTTATTATATTATTTGGCATTGCTATATTATTTTAAATTATTATATTATTTTGCATTTCTATATTATTTAATATTTATTATTGTTAATTTATATGACTTTTTATAATTTTATATTATTATTATACTATTTGACATTGGTAAATTATTTTATATTGTTTCAACTATTATTATTATTATATTTGCCATTATCATATTTTATAATAAAAATAACAATAATAATAATTGTTTCAACTATTATTATTATATTTGACATTATCATATTTTATAAAAAAATAATAACAACAATAATAATTATTATTATTGTATTTTACATTATGTTATCATTTCATATTATTATTATATTTTACAATATTTTATCATTTTATAATGTATTTACATTATCATTTCATAATTTTATTATTGTATTTTACATTGTTTTATCATTGTATAATCCTTTTTTTCATTATTTTACCATTTTATATTATTTTTTTTTAAATTATGTTAGCATAGTAAGGTTTGAAAATTCTTATTTTATATCATTATTTTATATTCGTATTAGTATCATTTTTCTACCTTCCACTATTGGAATGTGACATAACAGATTGGCATCTCTGACATTTGCTGTCAATGAACCTGCCTTCTTAACAGAAACAGTGGAGCCGAGTTTGTCATGTGTCACAACTCATAGTGAGTACTATAGCGTGTTGAGAGCGCTGTTTGCTTAGGACCGCAGGCAGAGCTACTGCATTACGGTGTTTCAACCCAGAGAGTTACCATGACGCACAAGAGAAACAATTCAATGACAAATTCAGCTCTGCTGTATCTATGCCTATGTTCTCTGGCACCTTTGGGGTTAATCATAGTACCGAAATTACAAAGTCAATGGATTCATGAATGATGCTGATAGAAAGCAGGTCTACGGTTTAGTATCAGCAGGTGCAGATTCTGCAGTTTGAAGTGTTCTGCCTGATGGAAGTGATTGCAACTCGAATTTGCTTTTATACGACTTTTGGGATTTTTCACTCAGATTTACTGCGTGTAATTGTTGGTATTTTAATTAAAAATCCTAATGTTGTCATTAGCACCACCTTGAAATTAGTCCAACTGCAAACTTTCTCCTATATAGCAGATAGCTGCTGTAGTTGGCTGCACCAAATAACAAACTCTTCTCTACTATACTCTTGAATGCTGTTAATATTGCACCGTGTATGATCAGCTGGAGAAGTTAGTCTTGTTTTCTAATCGGAGACTCTCAGCCACGTTATTCAGGGAACATACAGTGTACAGATGTAGCAGAGCCGATTGGGTGCATGAAATGACAAATCCAGCTCTGCAACACCTTTAAATTTGAAGGCAGGTAATCTTTTACTGTGTCCGATCAGTTGGTAAGTTCAGTCTGAGTGTGATGAGAATCACCGCTACTGTACTCTAGAACATAGAGGCTGCATTGTGTACAGATGTAGTAAAGAGGACTTTGCAGTTTAACTCTTTGGAGCTCAGATGTTTGATTGTAGAGTGACGTGTAATCCTAATTCTATAGAAATCCACACATAAGGGCTCAGGCACACGAACGTATTTTCTTTCTGTGTCCGTTCCGTTTTTTTTGTGTGGACCGCATGCAGAGGAATTCATTTCAATGGGTTCGCAAATAAGCGGAAGTTACTCCATGTGTATTACGTCCTGCAAAAAAATAGAGCCCGTCCTGTTATTGCCTGTATTACGGACAAGGATAGGAAGGTTCTATTAGGGGCCAGCTGTTCCATTCCACAAAATATTGAAAGCACATGGACGTCATCCGTGTTTTTTTTGTGGACTGCAAAATACATACCGTCGTGTGCATGAGCCCTAACGTTGTGACCTTAAGTTATGCTGTTCAAAAAAAAGCTAAACAAATACAACTCTGCTACATCTGAAATCTCAGATCTTCTATTTTTGTAAATGCGAAGCTGTCCAAAAACAAATTGGTTATTAGCATTGGATGAACACATTCATTTTTAATGAAGACATTATTACTTTACAAGACATATTTAGCAATGTGCCACTGCAGTAAATTCGGAATTAGAGGGTCCTTGAAACCAATGCGGATGACCCCCTCCGTATTACCAAACCATTGAGATATTTTTTTTTAAGATTCTATAAACTCAGAACTTGTCCAGTATATCTCTAGTATTAAAGGGATCCTGTCATCACCTTTATGCTGCCCATACTAACAGCAGAATAAAGTAGAGAAAGGTGAGTTGATTTCAGTGATCTTTCATTTATAAATTAAAAGTAAGTGGTTACCGAGAACCAACATCACAAACATTGCAGATTAGGCCTGGAAAAGAGTCAAATCTTCATGAGAAGAGTCCTGGTTATTCATGAGTTCCTGCTCCCCCGCCCACCTGCTGATCACTGACAGGCTTCTACCTAGTTTTCTCCCTTTCTCTCTAGGAGAGAACTGCCAATCATCAGCAGATGGGTGAGGAGAGCAGGAGATTAGGAATAACCATGACTCTTCTCAGGTAGATTTGACTCTTTTCAAGGCCTGGGCTGCAATGATTATGATGCTGGTTCTCTGCAACCACTTACTTTTAGCTCATGAGTGACACACCGCTGAAATCAGCATTTCTGTCACTATTTTATGCTGCCCTCAGTACGGTCAGCATAAAGTTGATGACAGGTTCCCTTTAAAGACATTCCAGACTGTTATCAGACTATAGGACGCAAAACCTGACAACAGAAAATAAAAAATTCTTTCATACTGTACCAAAAAGTGAAATGGTTAATGCTAATCTTGAGCAAGGAAAATTTGATATGTCGCGAAGCCGAATTTCCTCGTGCTTTGTGGTAGCGAATCTATTTCCTGAATGGCGGTTAAAAAAAAAAAAAATCATATTTACCTCATCCATTTGCTCGGAACGGACCGGCCGCCATTTTAATTAAAGATCTCACGCGAAATCCCGCGCCGTGACTAATGACGCCACCAAGCGGCCAACGTGATGACATCATCACGGGCGGTGAGATTTTGCGCACTTCAATATCAATGTCAGTTGCCGCAATCGGCTATGAGCGCGGCATCTGAGGGGTACAATGACCGGGGGCCACACAATCGCCACTCCCTGTCATTGCACCCACTGCTTACAAAGAAATGCATTTCGTGACAAAGTAATTCAAATTTACACATTTTTTTGTGAAATTGAATTTTTGAATACTTCGCTCATCTCTAGTTAATGCCACTGGTTCCAGTGGTTTAGAGTAGTGCCCCATTTCTTGGTGGTCTAGGATATAAGAGGGGGCTCAAATGTTATGTTCTGGTGGTCTAGGGTAGTAGAGGAGGTTCATACTTTGTGCCCAGGTGGTCTAGGACAGTAGTGGGGTTTCATAATTTATTCTCTGGTGGACTAGCGTAGTAGAGGAGGATTACTATTTTATTCCCTGATGGTCTAGGATAGTAATGGGGATTCATATTTTATTCTCTAGTGGTCTAGGGTAGTAACCAAGGACTCATATTTGTTCCCTGTGGGTTTAGGATATTAGAGAGGATGCACTTTTTTTTCTTTCTTGGTTGTCTAGGTTATTATAGAGAATTTATATTTTACCAGCTGGTGGTCTAGTGTAGTAGAGGAGGGTTTATGTTTTATTCTCTGGTGGTCTAGTGTAGTAGAGGAGGGTTTATGTTTTACCAGCTGGTGGTCTAGTGTAGTAGAGGAGGGTTTATGTTTTATTCTCTGGTGGTCTAGTGTAGTAGAGGAGGGTTTATGTTTTACCAGCTGGTGGTCTAGTGTAGTAGAGGAGGGTTTATGTTTTATTCTCTGGTGGTCTAGTGTAGTAGAGGATGGTTTATGTTTTATTCTCTGGTGGTCTAGTGTAGTAGAGGAGGGTTTATGTTTTACCCTCTGGTGGTCTAGTGTAGTAGAGGAGGGTTTATGTTTTATTCTCTGGTGGTCTAGTGTAGTAGAGGAGGGTTTATGTTTTATTCTCTGGTGGTCTAGTGTAGTAGAGGAGGGTTTATGTTTTATTCTCTGGTGGTCTAGTGTAGTAGAGGAGGGTTTATGTTTTATTCTCTGGTGGTCTAGTGTAGTAGAGGAGGGTTTATGTTTTACCAGCTGGTGTCTAGTGTAGTAGAGGAGGGTTTTATGTTTTATTCTCTGGTGGTCTAGTGTAGTAGAGGAGGGTTTATGTTTTATTCTCTGGTGGTCTAGTGTAGTAGAGGAGGGTTTATGTTTTATTCTCTGGTGGTCTAGTGTAGTAGAGGGAGGGTTATGTTTTATTCTCTGGTGGTGGTCTAGTGTAGTAGAGGAGGGTTTATGTTTTATTCTCTGGTGTCTAGTGTAGTAGAGGAGGTTTATTTTTACCTGGTGGTCTAGTGTAGTAGAGGAGGGTTTATGTTTTATTCTCTGGTGGTCTAGTGTAGTAGAGGAGGGTTTATGTTTTATTCTCTGGTGGTCTAGGATATTAGAGATGCACTTTATTTTCTGATGAAGTAGGTGAGTAGATGAGGTTCATATTTTATTCTCTTGGGGTCTAGGGTGGAATTGGGGTACATGACTAGGCTCTTTATGCCTTTGGACAATCAGTTTTACACTGACTTAGTGCTGCAAGTGCAGAGATCTTATGAAAACATGGGAGGTAATTCAATGATCATCTGCTCAACATAATGCTGAAATTCATATACCGAAGATGGGCCATTCTGAGATGTTTTAGTCTTTGGTGGTCTGGGCTAATATAGGGGGTTAGTCCCTGATTTACTCTATATAAAAGGGTTCAGTTACATTAGGGAACATGGATGTCATAGTGAAAGGTTTACTACTCAGAGCAGAGAGACACTAACAAGTAGTGGTTGTCCCACTAGTGGACCCAGCCCAGATTAAAACTCCTTGCCAATATCAACTGTTTGTCATTGCTTTTAGGAGCTGGATAATTTCAGGGCAGTCTTACCAATTTTTTTTATTTAGCTTTGTATTCTCTAGCCTAAGAAGTACTACTTACAAAACAAACAGGATGATTCAGGTTACTGGTACCCAGGGGGAGGTACATGACAGGTTCTGTGGAGGGTGTTATTTCAATCCCTGGGCTCCGCCCCTGAGGTCCTGCACTAGATATTTTTAAAGGAAAGCAACCAGAAGCCCTTTAGAGTGTTTTGTGTTGTTTCTGTGTTACCAGAGGCTGAAATTAGAGGCTGTTTATGAAAAAAGTTTTTTTTTTTTAACTAATGCTCCCAATGACATCTCCTCTCGCACCTACGATTTGGTAGCTCACACTGCCATTAATGCCTCCTGGAACTAGTCAGACTTTTTCCTTCATTGTTTAACTTGTGCTAGATTTCAATTTCTATGAGGTACGATGTCTGGAAAATCACAAGCTCCAGGAAGTGTTGTTATAGGGACACTGGAAGGGACGCTCTTCTCACAGACTTATTTCTGTTTGGTTCTTTTTATCTTCTGCCATTTTCAAAGTAGGTCTTAAAGAGGTTCCCCACCTTTTAGCAAATTTTGGCTCTCCTCCTTCCTTCCCACCAGTCCCCTTTTCTAAAGTAATTGACTACCGTGGCACACATGACCAGTAGACAGTAGAGCAACAGTAGACCAAAGTAGCCAGGAGAAGATAAATATGCTTCCCTCAACAGATCTGCCAGGGAGTGGGGAGAGCCATAATTGGTGGAGAATCCCTTTAAGATCTAGTGGATTTCTCACCTATGTTTCTCACCTTCAGTGTGGTTTCCATTTAAAGGAATGGAAAAGAAAACATGTCTGCTTTCTTCCAAAAATAGCACCATGCCTGTCATTGGGTAGTGTGTGGTATTACAGTGCACTGAAGAGAATGTGTCTAAGGTGCAATACCAGACACAGATTTCTAGTACAACCCCTTTAATACTGTATCTCTTTTTAGTAGGCAATTAGACATAACTATTCAATTCAGGAGATGAAGAACCAACAGGCTGGGTAATTACTAATTATCCAGGACTGGTGTGACAGATGGTTTCTAATCAGCCCAATCATTTGCCATCCACAAGTCTTCTGAAGGTCCATGTACTGGAGACACTTGCTAAAATTCCCATGCTACATTTACCTCCTTCTAGTGGATGTGGTTTTGTATCCAAAAAATTTTTCATACAGCGCAAATCCAGATGTTGCATAGATTTCATGTCAAACCTTTTTTCTTGTTTTTTTTTTGGCCAGTAAGCATATCTACGACCACTTTCCTAGTTTGTTCTCCTCCTACAGCCAGAAGCACGGTGGCGTCACCATATCCCCTTTCCAGCTTTAAAAACCCGTTTCCTCCCCCGCAAGCTCAACACCCACTCCACCTACTCACCAGCCACTCCACCTTGCTCACTGCTCACTCCACCTACTGACTGGCCACTCCACCTACTCACCAGCCACTCCACCTTGCTCACCGCCCACTCCACCTACTCACTGGCCACTCCACCTACTCACTGGCCACTCCACCTACTCACCAGCCACTCCACCTTGCTCACCGCCCACTCCACCTACTCACCAACCACTCCTCCTACTCACTGGCCACTCCACCTACTGACCAGCCACTCCACCTTGCTCACTGCCCACTCCACCTACTCACCAGCCACTCCACCTTGCTCACTGCCCATTCCACCTACTGACTGGCCACTCCACCTACTCACCAGCCACTCCACCTTGCTCACCACCCACTCCACCTACTCCACTGGCCACTCCACCTACTCACCAGCCACTCCACCTTGCTCACCGCCCACTCCACCTACTCACCAACCACTCCACCTACTCACTGGCCACTCCACCTACTGACCTGCCACTCCCACTTTGCTCACCGCCGCCCCACTCCACCTACTCACTGGCCACTCCACCTACTCACCAGCCACTCCACCATGCTCACCGCCCACTTCAACCTACTCACCAGCCACTCCACCTTGCTCACCGCCCACTCCACCTTGCTCACCGCCCACTCCACCTTGCTCACCGCCCACGTCCACCTACTCACCAGCCACTCCACCTTGCTCACCGGCCCACTCCACCTACTCACTGGCCACTCCACCTTGCTCACCGCCCACTCCACCTACTCACTGGCCACTCCACCTCCTCACCAGCCACTCCACCTTGCTCACCGCCCACTTCACCTAACCACCAGCCACTCCACCTTGCTCACCGCCCACTCCACCTACTCACCGGCCACTCCACCTTGCTCACCGCCCACTCCACCTACTCACTGGCCACTCCACCTACTCACCAGCCACTCCACCTTGCTCAGCGCCCACTTCTTCTCGACCACCCGGCGTTGCCTTCAACGCCCAGGGCCTATGATAACAGCAGCAACACTACATATTTTACTGTGTGAGGCAAGCACAGAACAGCTGCCTGATTGGTTTACGTTTTAACCACTCAAAACTTGCATCAGGCGCATGCGCAAAAACTGCAAATTGGCGGAGCATGCCCTTTACGATGCATAAAGAGGTCAACTGGAAGCGTATTTTTTTTATTGGGTGGAATAGCCTGGCGTGGACGGGGAGGAGACACAAATGGGGGGCTTGATAGGAGTGCGGATGATGTTATGGCACATCAGAGCAGTGGAACATGGGAGCTGACGACGTTACATCAGCGGATGTGTATAGAAAGGCGGAAAGCGCATCACATGACCGAAGTGGCGATTGCGCTAACGCTGCAAAATTGCAAAGCTACTGTTTTCACTATATTAAGACAAATGAAACCAGGTCTCTACTTTTTCAGATTATTTCAGGAGTCTTCCAAAGCAGGGAAGATATCCTGTCCTTTCAGCAGAGCAGGTGAGTCGTGAAGGGGAAGAGGAAGTATCCGTGTGATGATGTCATGGTGAAGGTGTGGTCTGTACTTGTGGGCGGAGTTTGCATAGAAAAAAATATCCTGTGTAGATGTGCCTGTTCTAAGGACTATACTGCAATGCGCGTCTCGTACCAGTATGACGGTTTAAGCATAATTCACAGCTCTTTACTAAAACTCGAATCTGTCAACGCCTTGCAATTAAGTAAATCTGTTCCTGCTGATTTGAAGCATCCAGAAACTAAAGTATAAAAATAGAGGTGATTATGGACAGGGTTACATAAACCGTGAGATGTTATATATTATGATTTATTTATCAGGGCTCTCGCAGCCGGGGGCGTCCTTCAGGGATGGATATCACATGTCCTGAGCTTGGCTGAGCATTGGAGATACGTGGTCTCTTAATGACCAATTTCGAAGAGATCGTCATAGAAACATCTACAAACATAGATGCCAAGTGTCTGTAACCTCTAGAGATCATCTCAAGATTTAGAGCCGAAGATGGAAGTATTTAACGCTTAGAAATCTATCTGACCAGTACAAATATGGTATATAAAATAAAAATACAATACTGTATGAGGTTTGCAGAATATACAGATGTTTCCGCCCTTACCCTGACAATAAACTGTCAGTACAATATTGTGACATGCTAAGACAACCAATGACAGACTGTAATTCCCACCACAACCACTGGGTGGCCACACATGGAACCATATAGGATAGACATCTTGTGACAGAATATCGTGTTGTTTTTCCAAGCTTGTCATCTCGCGCATCACACAAGTCAGGATATGTTGCGCCAAGAGGAAATGTAAAGAAGGATACATCTGTAATACCAAAAAAAATCTACACCAGATGCATGACATGGACCTCCTTAGAGGCATTTAGTGTATATGACTCAATGGCTGAATAGACCTGATGGAATCTACCATTGAAGAACTTCTGGGATGAAATATCATAAAAAAATTAGCACTTGGTCGCCTATCGAATATATTATCTAACTTTCTTGTGGTCTGGACTCTGGAGGTGATCACCTGATGATTCAGAACTTTGAGCCTCGAAAGGTGGGTCAGTGATAGAACATCTTAGGTCACCAATGGGGCAACTCTATAATTCCTTTGATCTTTTTGAGGAATGAGGTCAGCTTTTCAGACAGCTTCACACTTTCAATGGCTAGCAGCAGGGGTGTAGCTATAGGGGGTGCAGAGGTATCAGTCGCTACCGGGCCCAGGAGCCTGAGGGGGCCCAAAAGACCCTTGTGCCACATAAGAAGACACCAGTATTATAGAAAGTGTCTGCAGGTCAAGTTACACCTCTGGCTGGAAGGAAGGGGTTAGGTCAAGAATTTGGCATAGGGGGTTTGCCGTTTCAATTTAGCCTCAGGCAGCACGAAGGCTATATGCTTCCCTGCCCCTGGCCACAAACCACTGAGGGAAAAGGGGCCCAAGCTGAACTCTTGCACCAGAACCCATGAGCCTTTAGCTACACCCCTGGCTAGCAGTAACTATGTATATAGGTGTTGTCATTCCCTGTCCATCTGATCTTGTCCTGCTCTCGACATGGACACCCTACTTTTGTGTACCTTATCAGGGCATATAGGCATGATAGAAAGGGAATCCACCACTTGAGATCCCATCGTGTTCTGTAAAAAGGGGCTTTCCGCTCTGAAGGACCTGACCAGAACATGTATCCCATGGTTGTCGATACATTTAAACAGCCAATGTGTAATTCCAAATTTCACCTGTAGAGGCCACTGTAAGAGAAATAAATGGCAAGCTGATCTGAAGCTTATCTGATAAGATTATATTAGCAGTTTGTCTTTGCTGCCCTTCAAATAAATGATTAGGAAACTCCAAAAGAGTTCAGTGTATCTGGAAATTACATTTTCCACTCCAATCCAAATCCTTTGCACAGACATACAAATCCATCATAGCCGTACTGCATGTTATTATAGTATACATGTAAGGGGGTCCCCGTTCAGGATTGCCATCTATTAGTTAAGGCAGAAGACATCTCCCTGGGCAGTAGCTGATATCTCCTTACATTTTACAGATACAGCATTAATTTGAATGGGAAATGGGTAATACCCTGTTTCTCCTGCGGAGGCGCTGTAGGGAAAGTGAGCAGATTTTCGCTCACATTTTTACTGTGATCAGTTTTTTATTTTAATTAAAAAAAGGCTTGATTAAGGCCACACGCGCACGACCGTATCCGTTTTATGGCCCAAGTCGCGGATTTGCAAAATACGGATGCCGTTTTCAACGGGTCAGTGGTCCGCATTTTGTGGACATATTCTTTTTACGAAGTGGACATACGGATGTGGAAAGCACACAGATAATCCATGTTGTTTCTGCATCCATATGTCCGTCCCACAAAAAGATGTAGACCACAATCAGTGGGTCCGCAAATAAATGAGGACAGCACACAGACCATATTCCTATTTTAACGGATCCACTACTTGCACACCACAAAATGAATAGGGTCGTGTGCGTGGGTCCTACAATGGAGGAACCTATTAAAATTCCAGTTCTGTTCCAAAATTCTAGTAATCCGGTTGACAAAGATCCAGCACTTTCTACTGTCTCGCATGTAGGGCTGAAACAATTCTTCGATCTAATTGATGAATCGACCCCCAAAAAAATCCTTGATGCACATTTTCTGCATCAAGCTGGGGGCACTGGGGGCACCTGGAGGCACCTGATGGCAATGGGAGGGGGCACCTGGAGTCACTGGGGGAAATCTGGTGGCACTAGGGGCAAGCTGCAGGTACTGGGGGGCAAGCTGGAGGCACTTGGGACAAGCTGGTGGCACTGGGGGGCAAGGTGGTGGCACTGGAGGCACCTGATGGCAATGGGGTACACCTGGAGGCACTGGGTTGCACCTGAAGGCACTGGGGGGCAAGCTGGTGGTACTGGGGGGAACCTGTGGGCAAGCTGAAGGCACTGGGGGGGCAAGTGGGGTGCACCTTAAGGCACTGGGGGGCAAGCTGGAGGCACTGGGGGGCAAGCTGTTGGCACTGGGGGCACCTGGAGGCAACTAATGGCACTGGTAGGCACCTGGGGGCAAGCTGAAGGCACTGGTGTGCAAGCTGGTGGCACTGCGGGACACCTGGGGGCAAGCTGGTGGCACTGGGGGGCACCTGGAGGCACTTGATGACAATGGGAGGGGCACCTGAAGGCACTGGTGGGCAAGCTGTTGGCACTGGTGGGCAAGCTGGTGGCACTGGGGGGCACCTGGAGGTACCTGATGTCAATGGGGGACACCTGAAGGGACTGGGGGGGCACCTGGGGGCAAGCTGGTGGCACTGGGGGGCAAGCTGGAGGCACTGGTGGACAAGCTTGTGGCACTGGGGAGCACCTGGAGGCACTTGATGGCAAAGGGGGGCAAGATGGGGGCAAGCTGGAGGCACTGGTGGGTAACCTGGTGGCATAGGGGCCTGATAGCACTGGGGGTAACTGATGGAATATAGGACTGATGCACGAGGGGTCTGATGACTTTTTATAGAGGTAAACGTTCTTTTAATTAGTTATTTCTTATTAGAGTACTTGATTAATCGTTGGATTAATCGATAGATTACTTGATTACTAAAATAATCGTTTGCTGCAGCCCTACTGGCGTGTATGGTATTATTAGTAATTGGATAAATTTGCAGGTACCATACTACGCCTCCGGGAAGTAGGTGGATGATGGTGGGTAGTAGCTTGGCTTCATAGACCTCCACTGACTGTACACTTAACTGATGGTGAAGGCATGACAAATGAATGCAGCCCACAGTGTAGCGGTAGGAGAGAGAAGACAATTGGGGGATGACACTATTATATCCAGGTAATTATTTAAAAAGACAGTTCTCTGTATGAAATATTAAGATGTAATAACGCCACATAAAACCTGAAAACACTAAAAATGGTAAAGTAATTTTCTCCAAAAGAAATTGGGGTTATTTGGTGGGGTCCTCAAACAGCAGAACAATAAAATATAACTTCTCTGCCTGTGAAAAGGAGGAAATCCGTGGTTACTGTTTTTCCTTAACTAACAAAAAAGTATTATAGTAGTTATACTCTAGTCCATAGGAGGCAGTATTATAGTAGTTATATTCTTGTACATAGGAGCAGTATTATAGTAGTTATATTCTTGTACATAGGAGGCAGTATTATAGTAGTTATATTCTTGTACATAGGAGCAGTATTATAGTAGTTATATTCTTGTACATAGGAGCAGTATTATAGTAGTTATATTCTTGTACATAGGAGCAGTATTATAGTAGTTATATTCTTGTACATAGGAGCAGTATTATAGTAGTTATATTCTTGTACATAGGAGCAGTATTATAGTAGTTATATTCTTGTACATAGGAGCAGTATTATAGTAGTTATATTCTTGTACGTAGGAGCAGTATTATAGTAGTTATATTCTCGTACATAGGAGCAGTATTATAGTAGTTATATTCTTGTACATAGGAGGCAGTATTATAGTAGTTATATTCTTGTACATAGGAGCAGTATTATCGTAGTTATATTCTTGTACATAGGAGGCAGTATTACAGTAGTTATATTCTTGTACATAGGAGCAGTATTATAGTAGTTATATTCTTGTAGCATAGGAGGCAGTATTACAGTAGTTATATTCTTGTACATAGGAGGCAGTATTATAGTAGTTATATTCTTGTACATAGGAGGCAGTATTATAGTAGTTATATTCTTGTACATAGGGGGCAGTATTATAGTAGTTATATTCTTGTACATAGGAGCAGTATTATAGTAGTTATATTCTTGTACATAGGAGCAGTATTATAGTAGTTATATTCTTTTACATTGGAGCAGTATTATAGTAGTTATATTCTTTTACATTGGAGCAGTATTATAGTAGTTAAATACTTGTACATAGGAGCAGTATTATAGTAGTTATATTCTTGTACATAGGAGCAGTATTATAGTAGTTATATTCTTGTACATAGGAGCAGTATTATAGTAGTTATATTCTTGTACATAGGAGGCAGTATTATAGTAGTTATATTCTTGTACATAGGAGGCAGTATTATAGTAGTTATATTCTTGTACATTGGAGCAGTATTATAGTAGTTATATTCTTGTACATAGGAGCAGTATTATAGTAGTTATATTCTTGTACATAGGAGCAGTATTATAGTAGTTATATTCTTGTACATAGGAGCAGTATTATAGTAGTTATATTCTTTTACATTGGAGCAGTATTATAGTAGTTTTATTTTTGTTAACTTTAGATTTGTCTTTACAGTTATTGTACTGTAAGCCCTGACAGATCCGATGCTGCAGTAGCAATGCTTTTTCTCCCACATCCCTTTTATTGCAGGGACACATGATTTGACCTATGTTAAGGCATAAACTTCAGTTCAAGACCACCATCAGGCGTGTTGTCATGGAGATAGATATTATGGGGTTTTCTTTTGTATTTACACAGGATCCGTTAAATTGATGTTTCTTGCAGAATTTGTTTGTACTGCCTTCAAAATACTATGCACGATAGCTGCAATGTTGGTAATGCTGTGTTATATGGATTCCAAGTACAAGTGTCATTTTCATTACATGTTTGTTATTTAAATTAAAGAGGACCTTTGCACTGAATTATTCATTACTATAATGTCTGTTAGGCTTCTAAATGTTTTCTTTGTGTGGACAGTTTTGCAAAAAAAAAAAAAAAAGACGTACTTATTTACCAAAGGAAAAAAAAACTGATATTGACCCAGTGTACTGATTTATCTTTATTTTAATATGATGCCTCCATTTAAATTTTTTTTTATTTTTATTTTAGTATTCATTAGATGTAAGCTTATGGAAATCATGTGTTTGTCCATTTTTTTTAAATATATCTTTTCATTTTTTTAAAAAATTCCCTGGGGGTTGCTGTGTTGGTTCATTGGTTTCTTTATTTCTTGTATAGACTACAGTGCCTTTAAAAAGTATTCACACCCCATGAACATTTCCACGTGTTTTTACGTTACACCCACAAACTTAAAGAGGCTCTGTCACTAGGTTGTTACCTATGTATTTAAATACATAGGTTACAAGACCTAGTGACAAACTTTAAAGTCATACCTGTCATGCAGAGTTCTGCGCAGCGGTTGCGTAGATATTTAACTTAGAAAACATATGGAAATGAGCCATCGGAGCACCGGGGGGCGGCCTCTTTCCTCTGGAGCACCGCTCCATCACCGCCCCCCCCCCCCCGGGCCCGAGGCACGTCCCTCGCTATTGGCACGCCCAGTACCCTATTTGATAGACAGCTCTAGACTTACGAGTCTAGCGCTGAAATCCCGCGCATGCGTCTTAAAATATCCACTGGAGCATGCGCAGTAGCAAACACTGTAAACACTGCAAGCGCTACTGTGCATGCTCCAGTGGATATTTTTAAGACGCATGCGCGGGATTTCAGCGCTAGACTCGTAAGTCTAGCGCTGTCTATCAAATAGGGTACTGGGCGTGCCAATAGCGAGGGGACGTGCCTCGGGCCCAGGGGGGCGGTGATGGAGCGGTGCTCCAGAGGAAGAGGCCGCCCCCCGGTGCTCCGATGGCTCATTTGCATATGTTTTCTAAGTTAAATATCTACGCAACCGCTGCACAGAACTCTGCATGACAGGTATGATTTTAAAGTTTGTCACTAGGTCTGAATACAAATGCACCCCACACTTTCCAGATTTTTTTTAATTAAAAATTTTGAAAACCTTGTATCATTTTCTTTTCACTTCACACATACTTACTACTTTGTGTTAGTCTATCATATAAAATCCCAATAAAATACATTTAAGGTTGTGGGTGTAACGTGGATAAATGCAGAAAAGTTCAAGGGGTATGAATACTTTTTCAAGGCATTGTAGAATCTGTGTGCTTTATGAATATGAGTTAAAGTGTGCCTAAACTTTCAACTAAATGTTATTAAAAACTATCCTCAATGTGCTAAAAAGAATATTTGTAATATTCTTTTGATTTTTTTAAAAACTTTTTCTAAAGTTCAGGTCCCTATTGCACTTTAGAGTCCTTACACTCATATACCACTGACATGTCAGCTATGTACTGCTGTATGGATTCCACTGGGGTGAGTCTTACACTCATATACCACTGACATGTCCGCTATATACTGCTGTATGGATTCCACTGGGGCGAGTCTTACACTCATATACCACTGACATGTCAGCTATATACTGCTGTATGGATTCCACGGGAGCGAGAGCGATGTACAGACAAGACCACACATCCCTTTCCTTTGCCTGTGCTAGCTCTTCTTGCTAAAAGCTCTGCATAGCACGTCATTTAGCGGAGCGGGCACAGGCAGGAGCAGCGATGTGCTATACGAGCTCTTGGTTGCGCTCGCTCCGCTCTGCTAAAAGCAGGGACGGTGGCCAAGGGAAAAAAATAAAATAAAATTGTCCCCATTTTGTAGGCAGGTCCAAATTAACAGAAGGTGGTGCAACACAAGTAGGCGGGGTCAACAATACCATAGTGCAAAATACCATCCCAGCACAACCAAGTAACAGTGTAGCACAATGTACTGCCCCAAAAGCTGGTCCTCTGTGGTTGCCATCAATAGCTACCATCTTCTGTCCTCCTCCTCCTTCAGTTGTTTATGGAGCAAGAGGCTTAAGAGGTGAGGTGCGGACCACAGAAGTTGAATTCAGGAGGACATGTGCGGTCACTGGCTGAGTACATGAGTACCTGCTTCTCACTGCGTTGATTACTGTTAAGAGCTCATTATGTGGATGGTCATCAGAAGACAGGAGGACTTGGGTGGACCCCTGGGGCATCGGCCCACCGGGAAATTTCTCTGTAAGATCTATGGCCAATCTGCCCCTGGCTAGAAGCCTGTACCGATGCTAGCAGCACAATTTGGTGCACTACAAATACTACACTATTTTGGCTTGGTTTACAAAATACCGTAACTTCACCCCTAGTAGACATTGCCTTTAATTAGCGCTCAAAGGACAATTTTCTCATATTTATGATGATGTGTTATTCTTAGTTCCATTATGCGATGGCCATATGGGTTGTTACCTGTTTATTGGTGCGCCAGATTGTATCTAATTACACCTTTTTGATGAAGAGTCAAAGTGATGACATTATCGGAGGTTTTATAGAGGTAAATGTGTATGGCTTGACCTCTGCCTATGACCGCGGTACAATTCTGTCTCCGTAATTATATGGCATGACTGGTATTCACAACCATCTGTAGGAGAGCTCAGGAGAAATAAGGTCAGTCCCCCTGGTCCCTTAAAATGACATATTCTGTATATATCTAAAGTAGCCTTGAGCGAATCAAAGTCCATGAATTGTACTTCGATCCGAATTTCGGGATAAATTTGATTTACTGCGAAGCCGAATTTCCTTGTGATTTATGGCAGCGGATCAATTTAAACTGAAATAGTGTAAAAAAAAAACAAAAAACTAAAAAAATCATGCCTACCTTATGCATTTGCTTGCGACGGGCCGGCCTCCGCCATTTTGCTTGAAGATCTTGCACGAAATCCCTTGTGTAATGACCTATGACGTCATCACAGGCCAAGTGAAATTTTGCATAAGATCTTGAAGCAAGATGGTGGCGGCCGGCCCTTCGCAAGCAAATGGATCAGGTACAGTACTGTAGGATTTTTTTGTTGTTTTTTTTTTTAATTTTACACACTGTTATTTATATCAGATGCTGTGATCATGTATGAACGCAGCATCTGAGGGTTGGGGAGCGGTGCAATCGCCTCTCACTGTCATTGCACCCACTACTTACAAGCAAATGAGCTTCCTGATGAAGTAATTCGTCACAAAGCAAATTTTTTGTAAAATTCGTCAAAGCAGCTGAATCGAATTTTTGAATAATTCGCTCATCTCGAATCATCTCTGCCACATAAAAACATGCCAGAATGAATAATGAGACTTTGGAAGGTTCCTGTTCTGATTTTGCATTGGGACTTAAATTACACCCCTGTTTGACCTCGTGATTCTGTTTACGACTTAAAGGCGCTGTCCCATGATTATTGTAAAAAATGAAACTGAAAAATCATGTAATACCAGACAATCTCTTACAAAATGGATAGAACCTGCCCTGTACCTCACATGGATCCAGATATCTTCCCCTTCATTGCTCCAATTGTTCTGCTAGATTTATTTCAAGGTGGCGGTTCAGAGGGCGTATCCTTTCTGTTGCAGCTGGTGGCAGTTGAAGGATGGAACTGAGCATGTGCATCCACCCCAGTGTGGTGGATAGAGAAATTAGAAAAAGAGCAAACAGCAGGTGGCGCCATACAGATAGAATTCATCGAATAACTCAGTGGCTATAGTAAATTTTTAATTACATGCAATTACAAAAATATTCAGATCCAGGTGCTGGTTTGAAAACTGTAGAATATTTTTCATGGGACGACCCCTTTAAATTGTCCTTAGTCATAGTCTGTACAGAGGAAAAATATTTTAATGGGGTGAAGCGAGACTGAAGGCCGTTTACAGATGCACGCCAATGATGGGAGAGTAATTAGAGGTTACTGTTTACTCCGTATCCGTTGATTTCTGTTTGATGGGATTTCGGTATAAACCTTTTATTAAATACAGCTGGTATAATATGGAAGCTTGTATTTATTAGAGGGGATTTTTTTCTCAGACAGACTGTTCTCTGTAGACTAATTATGGCTGAACCGAGATCCGATTTGTTCATTTTTTTCCCCTCAAAAAAATGTAATGGAAAGCCATTTTTCAGCAGAAAGTAGTAAACAACCCATTAAAAACAGGCGTTTGATGGAGTATTATAAAAGCCTTCAATGACACACACAAGTAAGCTTTTCCGAAAGTAAAATATATGGTCTTTTAAACAAAATCTGTTCATCTCATTCATAAACACAGTTAATGTTTTTGAGCCGCCAACTATCAAAAATGGAACAACGGGTGATGTCAAGTATCAGAGTCAGGTGTCACTAATAGGAAATGTTGTAATGATCCTGATCAGCGACTAAAGCGAGGACCAGGGTTCAACTACAGTGTCATTTACAAAACAGGGTCTCAGAGTCAGTTGCTTGACCAGGATAAGTGACACATGAAGCGAAACACTGGGCTGATCCTGATAAGTGATGGAGACAACTAACAGAATCATGCATCAGATACAAATGTGGAAAGACTTGGTTGACCCTGATATTGGACAGTGATTATCAATCATATGAAATGGGAAGTGCAAATGATGACTGAGCAGATGAGGTCTCAGAATCACGTGCCATGTTAAAGGGCATCTGTCAGCAGTTTTGTACCTATGACACTGGCTGACCTGTTACATGTGCACTTGGCAGCTGAAGACATCTGTGTTGGTCCCATGTTCATATGTGCCCGTATTGCTGAGAAAAATGATGTTTTAATATATGCCAATGAGCCTCTAGGAGCAACGGGGGAGTTGACTTTACACTTAGAGGCTCTGCTCTCTAACGGCTTCTTCTTTTGCACTTTGATTGACAGGGTGAGGTATGATGATGTTTTCACTGCCTGTCAATAGTGGAGAGGGCGCGGCAGTTAGAGAGCAGAGCCTCTAAGTATAATGGCAATGCCCCCTTTGTATCTAACCACTCATTCAGATATATTTAAATTTCATTTGTCTCAGCAATGTGGGCACATACAAACATGGGACCAACACAGATGCCTTAGTTGTGACGCTAAAACAATGGGTTGTGTTACGAGGAGCGGAGATTGCCCTGCTGCCTCTTCCTCTCCTGTGTACTCGCATTGTTTGGAGCAGTTGCTGTGCAGCTTTCTTGCCTCTAAGTCTATAGTTTAGCATTTCAATGTACAAAACTTGCCTCTCTGGTTGCTTGGGATGGTGTATGTTCTCTGAATTTGTTTCGAGATTTTTATCCAGTTCTAGTCTTCTTTGTTTTGTTAGTATTACCTGGGACTTGTTGTCCTCCAGCTTTTCACTGCTGTTAGCATTGATGCTTGTTGTTCTCATTCCCCTGTGATTCTGTTATTATCTGTTTTCTTAGTTGGTTTGTATTGCTTGTTTTACTTTCTTTTCACTATCATGCATCCACTGTCAACATGTATGCCATGGGCATCTTCCATCAACTCCATTTCTGGTCTCCCATGTCCTTCATCATTGTCCGTTATCATTTTTGGTTCCTGTCATCTATCGGTGAGTTTGTTTCAGTCAGCCGTTGTAGATACATGCTTCATATATGTTTCTGATCCTGATAACTGACAATTACATACAACAAAATCATGCATCGGACACAAATGTGGAAAGACCTTGCAGACCCTGAAAATGGACAATGATCATCAATCATATGATAGGAGAATGCTAGGTTAACCCTGACAAGCAAACGAGAACTCAGAATCACGTACTTCATACATTTAAAATGAGGCTGACCACGGTCAGTACAGTAGCAACCCTGAATGTTAAGAAGAAGTCTCAGAAACAGGTGTCATAAGAAGTTGAAATATCGGATTGTCCATGACAGAAGAAGATGACGACTAACAATGTAAGCACTCAGAGTTAGCTGTGAGGCCAAAACTTTGGGTTGACCATGATAAGTTGCAACAAAGACTGACAAAACAAGTTTTTAGAATCAGATTTCACATGATGCTGAAACATTGGGTTGATCCTGACAACGACTGCCAACAAACACAGACACAACGCGCCAACCAAATGATATGGGAATGTTGGGCTGTTCCCAAGAAATGTCAACAAGTGAATAAGAAAATGAGGTCTCAGAGTGAGGTTTTACATGATGTTAAAATATTGGTTGACCTTGGCAAGTGGCAGTGATGACTTAAAAAATGAGGAATCCAGCAAAAGGTCCAGAATCCAGCTGGTTGGACCTCTGACTATTCACCTCCAGTTGTATGAGACACTTTAGGGAAAAGCTAGCAGTGTAGGAAGTCATCACTTCCTTTGTCACGTACAGATGGGGGCAGCACCCAGACGTTGTATGGCTTGAAATGTTGACATCTGTTCCACGCAGCAAGAAGATTGTCATAGGCATCACTCCTTCGCTATGTAACTTACGTCATAGATGGAAAAATATAGCCTGCTGCCATCTGTCATATATAAGAATGTCTTACAGATGCTTCTCAGAGAGACCAAAGCAACCTTCTCCAATCTAGTATGACCTATAATATACATTACTGTAGATTAGCTACCATGGACATACCACCATTAGCCAGTCTTGGCCTGGTGCTACAGTTTTTTTATGACACTAAACCCTATCCCTATCTCCAGTCCAAGTCTTGTGGTAGAGAAAGGTGTCATGTCTCTTGGCCAGTTACCTATCCTTTATGTTGTGGTGTACATGGAGAGGAGTCCTACATAGGACTACATTGCCACTGTAAAGAGTAGATTGGGCCAGTAGAAGCTGATTTGTTCAAAATCCCATAACCAAGCCTTAAAGGGGTATTCCGGTAACATAACTTAATTTTTTATAAACTGCATTAAGGCTGCAAGCTGTGACCCAACCAGAACCCATATAATACATATAACCAGAACCCATACCTATACATATAACCAGAACCCATACCTATACATATAACCAGAACCCATACATATAACCAGAACCCATACCTATACATATAACCAGAACCCATACCTATACATATAACCAGAACCCATACCTGTACATATAACCAGAACCCATACCTGTACATATAACCAGAACCCATACCTGTACATATAACCAGAACCCATGCCTATACATATAACCAGAACCCATTCCTGTACATATAACCAGAACCCATTCCTGTACATATAACCAGAACCCATACCTGTACATATAACCAGAACCCATACCTGTACATATAACCAGAACCCATTCCTGTACATATAACCAGAGCCCATACCTATACATATAACCAGAACCCATACCTATACATATAACCAGAACCCATTCCTGTACATATAACCAGAACCCATTCCTGTACATATAACCAGAACCCATTCCTGTACATATAACCAGAACCCATTCCTGTACATATAACCAGAACCCATTCCTGTACATAATACCAGAACCCATTCCTGTACATATAACCAGAGCTTCATTTTACCTTGCAATCCATTTGTCTAGCTCCTGTGTGAGCCTGCAGCACACTGAGAGTATCATGGCTCCTGATCTTCCCTCACAAAACTACAATCCCCACAATCCCTAGCTTTCCTGCTGTGAGTCTGTGCTTGTTCATGAGTGTTGATGATTACTGATTGGCTGCCTGATATTACAGTGCAGACACGCCCCCTCTACTCACCAATCAGCAGGACACTAACATGTAGCTAGAGAATTGATAGCAACACACTGAGCATGGGTGACCTGACAAAGGCTCAGAACTACAGGTTGGTGCCATGGTAACTTATGAGGAACACAGTGGGTAGCAGAGGAAGAAAAGTACTTTATAACTACTGAACGGTAAATATGTGAAATTGACATTATATTAGGCAATGATTGATGATGAATTAGTCTAAAACACAAGTTATATTTATGGTAACCGGAATACCCCTTTAACAGGATGAGGCAACTTCACATTTGGATGGTGTATAGTACCAATATGAACTGTTTGCAAAGAGAGATGGGGAAAGAGAGATGTAGAGAGCTTCCTACAACTTTGCTAAAATGATTATGTTCTTAGCTTGGATCTACAGTATTTGCAGAGGAGAGCACTTTATTAAATAGCCATGTTTGATCTGTACGTCTATCATCTGACGTCCTTGGAAAATCTCCGATTCCGTGTACATTTGCTTCCTCTCCTACAGTTTGGAAGTTGTCCATTCTATTTTTACTCTCCCAACCTATAGATCGTTGTTTATGTGGTTTGCGTGAAGAGAAAAATATAGCGTGTGGGTGGAATAGAAAAACATTTCTCGACAGTCCTTCATTAAGTGCCTCTCATTGTGCGAGTGCAAGGGATAAAATTGTATGTCCTCTTTTATTCTATGCTATATTGCGGTACATAATCTTCAAACATCTGCCCAATTCCAAATACTGGCACTGGACCAAGCAAAAAAGATCTGATGCATTGACAAACCATGGTTGGAACAAATGAATACAAATATCCAAGCAGCGGGTAAGGAAAAAAATGTATGATATAAAGCAACCGTTCGTAGACTCAAGAACTTGACTACACAACCATGGCACTCTACAGTTCTACCAGTTGTGTCAGGGCTTCCTTGGGATTGTACTTTCTATTGCAGGGGTTGATCACGATAGATGGGTTGGTCTCCAGGGTGTGCCAAGTAGATCACTGAGAAAAGTTCAGTCAGCAATACAGAATAAAGATGATATTGTAGTACAGACGTAAGAAGCTCTACCATTAGTGCTCCACAGTTCTTCCTAGACCTTGGTATTCACATCATGGTGTTGCGGTAAGCAATCACATTATAAGACCGTTTTTTTTCTTCATAACCTGTGGAAACTATATGACTTTCACAAAAATTCCTCCCCTCATGGTCCTGTCAAACATACATAGCACCAAGTAAATCTCTTGACTATAGGACATTACAACAGTTGATCTCCGCCTCACTAAGGTTGCCTACAGGACTGGTTATCACTTTTATCTCAAGTAGATCATTGATATTGTCTTTTGCTTAATTCATAATGTTTCCTCAGCCTCCCTCTAAGTACACATTTGTCACTTCCTCTTGTATTGGCCCTTTTTCTTCTGAAGCTGGATCATCTCTTGCTCTTCTTCTCACGTCTTGTCATACAGAGAGGTGAGGTGCCAATCTCCCTCTCTTTTTGCTTGCCTGTGTGGTGCTTGTAGAGAGAGGGGAACCCTACACCAACTTGCACATGTCCACAGGTATGGTGAATATTGCCTGCAGGCTTTACTCCAAATCACGTAGCCAAGCCTGTTGTGAATGGGGCCAAGAGAAAGTCCTTCAGTCAAACCACATATGGATGGTGGAAGGAGTCTATATGCTTAATATAATGAAACATGAGTAGGGCCAGTAGGAACTGCTTCACCCAAAGACCCTTAACCAAGCTAGACGTGACCAATATATGACGTTAAAAATATCATTATTATATACATTTTTAACCTTTAAAGTGTAACTGTTGTGTTTTCCATAAAAAAAAAAAACAAAAAAACAAAACGATTTTAGCATATGTTACCTCTGCTGCAGGATTATGCATAAAGCAATCTTTAGTTTCTTCACATACCACTGTTTTCCTTGAGTTTTTCCCTTAGTTACGGCTGTTTTAACCTCTACAATATGAGGATCTTCTCAAGATGGCTCCTCTGCCAGTTCTCTGAGACCAAAACTGCCTTCCCTCACTTCACATACACGTGTAGCCAGCAGCTTCTGCCAGCCAATCAGATTGGGATTACTGAAGAGACACACCTCCTCACTCTGAAGCCTAATGCAGACATGCAGTGTGAAGGACCGCCCCTCTGTCTTCTGTTTACGCTAAAGGGAAGACAGACAGGCCCTAGCAACAGTCTTTTAAGGGACAGGAGACATTAATGAAAGCTGTTATTATAAGGTAATTACAGATCTTTTTATAATCATTGACAGACTAACTCAGGTATACATGCCGAGCTGTAATGAACTAGAAAATAAAAAAAATATGACAGTTACATTTTAAAGTTGATTTTCATCAAAAATGCTAAATGGGCCATATGTTCGTAAAAAAGAAGTAAGAGCAGCAGCCAAAGTTAGATAACTATGTTCTATGTACTTACAGAGATACAGCCCCTTATGCAATCAGTTGCGGCAGCCATTTTCTAAAACTACCAGGAGGAAGTTCAGATTTATAGGTTGACCCTTTTCGTTTTAATTCTCAGAAACTGTCACTTTGTTGTTTATTGAACACCTGGCCAAATAATGGGCATTCATCAAATAATTCCATAGGTAAAGTCACAACCAATATCTCTGCAGTTAGTTTTTCACTTTTGACAAAATGGCAGCCCCACACACACGCGCAAAAAAAACCCCATTAAATTTCTTAAACCAAACACATAACGTTGCCTGTGTATTTCTCTAAATTTGATCAGGTCCTTTGCCCTTAGGACTCGTGCACACAACCATATGTATCTTGCGGTGCGCAAAACATGGATCCACAAAAATAAGTGTGACATCCGTGTCATATCCGTTTTTTTGTGGATCCATTGTAACACTGCCTTTTCTTGTCTGCAAAACGGACAAGAATAGGACATCTATTTTTTTTGCAGAACAGACTTGCGACGTACGGATACAGAATGTACGCTGAGGCATTTCTGCTTTTTGCGGCCCCGTTGAAATGAATGGTTCCGTATACAGGCCGCAATAAAACCTGTAACGGACACTGACAAAAAATGCGGTCATGTTCATGAGACCTTAAAGTGATATACCTTTCTCTGAATTTAATATAATTATTTAATATATATTAGTTATACTGTTGATTTACATGATTTTCTTTTACATTTTCTCTTGGAAATAGTAACTGCAGCTTTAAATGTTTTACATTGTTCAGACTTTGGGGCTTACATCAAGGCCCCCTCCGTCACCTTCAGAGCGGTCATCTGTCAGCAGCGCAGATTGAGTCATAAAGCAGATCTGCTGAAAGTACAGACGTTCAATGAATTCAATAACTTATCTTATACTAGGTGACGTCGTATATTGTCTTTGTGTTGACACATCAAGGAAACCCATCTTGAAGACCATGACTAGAGTAGTAGGACCTGCTGGGGCCAGATTCTGCCTGTGCGGACTATTAAAATTTGCAGAACTTTGCATTATTAAATTTTGACCCAAAATAGAAATAGAATCTTACGTCTCTTTCACATCTGTGCTAACTGTCTCCAGCAGGTTGTTCCGGGAGAGCACAGCCTGCTGGAGCTCTCTGGATCCGGCATAGCCCGATGTTGCCCCGTGAGCCAATTGACTATAATGGCATCTGGCTCAGATCTGGTTCTACCTGGCAAATATGCCTGGATTTGACCAGACAAAAACTGTTGTGTTCCATATTTGTCCAGTCCAATCTCGGGATATTTGAAGCGAAGCAACTAGATCTCTGTTGGATACCATTATAGTCAATCGGGCTGGGCAGGCATTGCAGTAACATCCGGCTGTGCCGGATCCAGAGAGCTTCGGCAGGCTGTTCTCTGCTGGACGAGCCAGCTGGAGACCTGTAACACTAGTGTGAAATTAGCCTTATTACAAGGGGTTCATAATTTTTATAACCAATGCAATTTACAGTAACTCAAAATTCGATCCATGAGTGAGAACCTTGAAGACCAAGACTTGAGCGGGAGGCATTATTTTTTTCCCGCAGGTGGAGGAGCGACATTTTGGTGATTCCTCATTTCTAGTAGGTCTCCTGCTGATTTCAAGATTTGTCATGGATGCTTCATCGTTTACTATAAATGTTTTCTCAGCATCCAGTTCCCCAAGGAAAAGGTGGGAAGGAGACCCCATATGGTCACCTATAAATCAGAAAACTTCTCACCTAGCAAGGGGGGTGGACGATGTCTTTTAATTTACGTAACAGCATCATCGTACTCTTGCCTCCAGAAGGTTTACGACCACCGCATCGCTCTGTTTTTCTATCCTTCCAGCAAAATAATAAAATAATAGAAATTTATCATGACTTGCCAAGAGAGAGAGCCCACACACAAAGCTGTTCCATTTCATGCAGTAAGTACACAAAGCGTCACATATCATCTGAGGAGCCATAGGGGGCTCCATATGTCGGGGTGACCTCAGCAATGGAATCCATATGTAAGTGGGGAGCACACAGCTATCAACTCCTCCATGGTTTTCTTAAGAAACAATATTCCTTGGATCATCTCGTTACGTGGGTTCTTGGCTCGGAGTCCTGTTACCTCAACAGAAGTGGAAGAAATTCATGGTATACCATATCCAAAGTAAAGCCTCCCAAGCTATAACGGGGCCAAATGCGTTGCTGATTACGTATTCTACCGTAAACAGATGTATCTGAGCTGAATTTGTCATTTGAAACATATTATTGGGACATCACAATGTTTTACCTATGATTTTTAGGGCCATCGGTACCGGTAAAGTCAAAACTCTGTGACGGGTCCATCACATGATGGACACCAATGTGCTCGATGGACATTGTTGATGTATAATGGAGTCCCTCAAGTTCCATTAAGATGCCTATCTGTTTTCCCTGTGTCCTTCCTTATCCTAACTTGAGTGGAGAAAGGTGACCAGTTTTTGGTCAGGATTTGGTGATGCTCTGTTAGGAGTTGTTTATTCTATAAGTGTCTTATATGACCACCAAGTCGTTCAGATGGGAATTGCAGCCGGTGGACATGGAGCATGATACAGGATGTCCTTCATTGGTGTTCTTTGAATGACTGTGTCATGCTCTGCCCCATCAATACCTCTACTAGGTATAACATGAAGTGTCCCTTTAACTCTTAGGCTAGGTTCATACAAAGTATTTCTTGAGCCGTGGTTTTTCTTGCTGGCTTTAGCGAGGACTTTCATTCCAGGCCGTTTTCAATGGAATTTTATGTCGATAATGGATAGGATACTTCTTTTTTCTGCGATGTGGTTCTTAAAACCGCAAACAGAAGAAAAGAATTTTCTATGGTTTAACATTCAGATTCCCCATTGAAATCAAAGGGGAAGTTTTGCATGCGTTTTTGGCGAGAATTGTTGGCGCAGAATGCACTTCAAAATCCCCACTCAAAATACTGTGTGTGAACCCAGCCTGAAAGGGGTTATATCATCTCAGACAGTGGAGGCATATTGTGCATAAGGGGCCGCCAAAAATAGCCGTGCGCTAGCTCAGCTTTTTCCGTTGGTCCCATAGAAATGAATGTGAGTAATGGCCGCACAAGCGCGGTGCGTCCTCCGTTACTTTCAAGGCTCAAGATAGGTGCACCTATCAGACAATGGGGGCATATCCTAGCAATATGCCCCCTTTGTCTGAGATGATACAACCCCTTTAAACATTTGTAAATCAGCCCTGTGACTAATACATATTACCCTATTATTGGCACTGGACAGAAACCGGTCGCCCCCAACCATACTGAATATATTTAGTTACAGTAGTGTAATATTTAATTAAAGGGGCAACCGATACTGATGGCCTGTCCTCAAGATAGATCATCAATATAAAATTAGTGGGGGTCTGGCACCCGCCACCTCCCACCAATCAGCTGCTTTGGGCTACCACGGCGCCAAACGCTATACCGCACAGAACTGGAGTCAGACAGCTCCGTAGACAGTGTAGTGGCCATGCCAGGGTACTGCAGTTCAGTTCTCATTCAAGTGAATGGTACACAGTGCCCGGAGCTGTCTGCTTCCGTCCATACACTCCCCCGGCAAAGACCGAAACAGTGGATGCCGGGTGTCAGACCCCCCACCAATCTGATATTGATGACCTATCCTTAGAACAGGCTATCAGTATCTATCACCTAGAGAACCCCTTTCAAGCTGAATTATAGAATACTATCTAATGGTACACACCATGGCGTATTATATCATAGAGAAAGCTTACGCTGAGCATAATGAGGTGGAACTCACAAGTACAACCCCTCACCCCGGTAATTCCAAAACCAGGTGGCATTTCCATCTTCTTGGACATTACACCTGTACCTTCCATCGGCCTGCATCGAGCGGAACTCCATTTGTAACGTATGGCTTTAATTATACCAAATGATGAATATGAACACACTGCTCCATATCCCACAGTGATGTGTGAAATGAGTTATAGCCGACGGGGATATGCACAAAAAGCAATAAAAGCTTCACGCTGAGTTATGTTTATTGTAGTAACAAGTTGATGATGATTGAAAATATGAAGTAATGGGAAACCTCCAACGAGTCCAATAATTGACTAAACACACGATAAAGAAAGCTCCAGACAAAATGATGATGTTTCTTTGAGTTACGGAGCATATTTGGCAATCCTAGTTATATCCGTCATATTGCTTCATTAGTATGCATCACCCCAATAAATGTGGGCGTGTCCCCTGTTATTATAGAGGTGGAGCCTAACTTGGTGTGTGAACCCAGTGTTAGGCTTTCCTTCGGATTCAGAGTATTTTCTTCTTGGCACCAAGTGAGTGTCTTGAGATGAGCAGGCATTATTTATGCTATAGGTGTCTGTGCAGTATGAGGCCACCCAGTGGTTGCTATGTATATTGCAGCCTGTCAAGGGTTTTGCTAACATGTCACAATGTTGTATTGAATCTGAATAGTGAGAACCTGGAGTCGTTAAGAAAATTTTTGGAAAGATAAAGGTGGCACCACTGTATTTACAGATGTGTCCGCTCAAATTTGGTTACGGACTCCACTTCTCATAAAACAATTTTGACACAATATCCTGACATGTTAACGGAACCCTTGACAAGCTACAATTACAACAAGTAAGGCACCACAGCAGGGGTGCACCCAGTCTTTCTGCTGCCTGAGGCGAAAACTGAAACGGCCTCATTGGTGGTGCACCCCTAGGCACAGATATAGACACATATAGGATAGACATCATGTGACATAATATCACAAAATCATGTTTTCACTCCACACATATGTTGAGCCAAGAAGAAAGGTTAAGGACACATCTGAAGGCAACTTTTACCCAAGTAGCACTGGTACAGTTATTAGTACAGGGTGTGGTTGTACCATTTGGTCACTATGGTACACTCTAGTGGGAGAGTTAGAATGGACTGCATAAGGCACCATCCAACCTAAGGCCGGCACTGTTGTCAGTATCTTTGGGGGTTCTCAGCACTGGAGACATAAAGTAGTGGTTATGGGGGCATATGTCATCCTAAAATCTTGTGTACAAGATCTAAGATCACTACCCCTATTTCTTGATCAAAGGAATTTGCAACTCCATGTAAAGTCCATGTCCTTTAACTTCAGTTGGTTTTTCTCAGAAGTGAAGGTAAGCCTATACCTTGAATTCAATAATACACCAAGAGATGAAGGACACAGTGAATCAGTGCACCACAAAATGGTACCGATGTGTCCACCTGTCCACATATTTTCCACTTGATATGGAGCGGTGCTGCAGTACCCTGGCATGGCCACTACTCAGTGGATAGAACCTCCTGTTTTTGGCACCAGCAGCTGCAGTGGGGGTGGCAGGTGTCAAAATCGAGCTTTGGATCATAGATCCGAAGTCAATTTGTTCAAACACTTTGTATTAATGCTGTCTGGAGACCTGTCTCCGTACAGCATTAACATATATTGCCAACATGGAGGCAAAGTTCATTTCACCCGAAGTCTCACGATACTTCAGTGAATGAATTCGGTAATCCTAGCTGCATCTTTAAAAACATTTAAAATTCAGAATCCAAAGTCAGGTTTGGTACTGGATGGTAAATTGGTACCAAACCCGACTTTGGATTGCTATTTTAAAATGTTTTTAAAGACGCAGAATTCATTAACTGAAGTCTCGCACGACGTCAGCTGGCACGAAATTTGCCTCCACAGAGGCAGTACATTTAAATGTTATACGAAGACAGGTCTCCAGACAGCATGAAAACTTAGTGTTTGAACGAATCAACTTTGGATCTATGATCCAAAGCTTGATTTGCTCAACACTATTCCAGAGTCTTGAATCAGAACAGGGTGCAAGTTTCTTTTATATAGAACCTTCTGCATTATAAGAAGAGTTTAAAATGAGCATTCCATTTTTTTCTTTCCATCACGCAGCCATAAACGTTAACATTGTGGATGCCTTTAGACACCACTAGAGGGAGCTTACTGCATACAGATTAATGCATCTCTTATTGAACTTACCGGTTCATAACTTTATGGCTGTGTGATGTAGGAGATTTGGGGATTGTAACAGAAAAATAGATCACCAACTCTTAAGAAATATAATGAAGTTAATTAGTAGATAAATTAGACCTTCTCAGAACTATTACTGTACATTATATTTACAGTATATTACTTATACAACCCCTTAAATGCCTATTCAGACATGAGAAGGTGCCATGGCATACATGGAACCAGTAGCCATCAATTAAGCCCAGGGCTCATTGTTACACTGTACTCTCACGTCAGGTCCCCATGAAAGCAGAGATGGAATTTGTTAGAAGAACGAACCTTAACCTGAAATTAAAGTCTTAGTTTGTCTAAAAGGAAATAGTTTCCTTTAGTTTCTCTAGAAACTTGGATTCCTACCCTCCAGCTTGGCACTTTCTTAAGTTGGCATGATAAGCTGTAGTTAACTGCTGTAGAGCAAGAACATTCAACGAGCTTGAGTGCAGAAACATATGCCTCTTTTATGTGCCATTAATCAACAGCGCTTGTGTCTTTTATAGAGAAGAGTCTTAAAGTTTAATGAGAAGCCAAAAACACATTTTCACAAGTTATAGCCCGAGTCACATTCCCTCCAAACTAGGCTAATAAAGTAGCTGAAGAGCAATATGAAAATAAAGATCTGGTTATTTCATCCTTATTTTCCTTGGATATCTGAAGGACTCTCAAAATAAGGAGAGATCTTCTGGATTCTCACTAGGACAAGACTGGAAATCTAATGCTTACAGGCCACAGTCGACGGACTGTGCCAAGCTACCTTCTAACATATGTGTTCTAGAGAAAAGGACATCTTATCAAGGCTACTTGTGTGTCATTTGGTATGTGATTTGGAATATTTTCAAGGTTGTACTACTATGTAGACACTTTGTGGCCATCAGCCTCCCTCTGAGCCTCTGTAGCTAGTTAGGCAGGACAGTTTGGGACCTGGGTTATTCACCCCAAGCCAAGCAATACAGAACCACAACATAATCGTACAGAAGATACACCGGGAAAGATAATATCCAGGAAAATAGTGTAGTAGTAAACATCATTCAAACATAGTGCCATGAAGGTAATTGCCTACTTCCCTGGTGATCTAGAGCAATGAAGGGGTTAATTTCAGTGTTTCTGATGATGTAGGACAGTGAAGGGGTTAATGTCAGCATTCCTGGTGGCCTAGGGTGGTGAATAGGTTAATGTCAATGTCCTTGATGGTCTACAGAACTGATGGCATCTGGTGGTCTAGGACAATAAGCAAATTAATTCCAGTATCTCTTGTGATCTTGGGTAGTGAAGCAGTTAATGTAAAGCTCCCCATGGTCTAAGGCAATAAATGGGTCGATGTGGTTTGGCAGTAAGGAGGTTTTTTTTTTCCGTACTACATGTGGTCTAGGGCAATGAAGGGGTCAATGTATTTCTGGTGGTTTATGGCAGTAAAGCGGTAAGTTACGCTACTTCTGGTGATCTAGGCTATTGGAGGGGTCAATGTACAGTATGTCTGGTGGTTTATGGCAGTAAAGCGGTAAGTTACGCTACTTCTGGTGATCTAGGCTATTGGAGGGTCAATGTACAGTATGTCTGGTGGTTTATGGCAGTAAAGCGGTAAGTTACGCTACTTCTGGTGATCTAGGCTATTGAAGGGGTCAATGTACAGTATGTCTGGTGGTTTATGGCAGTAAAGCGGTAAGTTACGCTACTTCTGGTGATCTAGGCTATTGAAGGGGTCAATGTACAGTATGTCTGGTGGTTTATGGCAGTAAAGCGGTAAGTTACGCTACTTCTGGTGATCTAGGCTATTGGAGGGGTCAATGTACAGTATGTCTGGTGGTTTATGGCAGTAAAGCGGTAAGTTACGCTACTTCTGGTGATCTAGGCTATTGAAGGGGTCAATGTACAGTATGTCTGGTGGTTTATGGCAAGTAAAGCGGTAAGTTACGCTACTTCTGGTGATCTAGGCTATTGAAGGGGTCAATGTCTGTATGTCTGGTGGTTATGGAAGTACAGAGGTTAGTTACAGTACTCCTGGTGGTGACGGCTAATGAAGGGGTCAGTGACTGTATGTTTCGTGGTTTATGGCAGTAAGGGGATCAGTTATAGTATTCTTGGTGGTGTAGGGTAATGAAGTTATAAATTATAAAACTAGAGGTACTCAAAAGGTTATGCGAAGTATATAAATCCAAAATCATAAGCATAAACCTAAAACTTAGCTTTTAATAAATCTTTAAAATTGTGGACAGATAGGTAAGGAAGTGGGTAGTGTGAATCTGACCCTGGGCTGTCCCTGATATCGGCTCAGCCCAGGGAGACACCTCAGTGGTAGGTGCCCCCTGTCCACGTACCTAGCCCTATTAAGACCTATTGTGGCCCTAAGACAATACAAATAATAACACCACAATGATGATCACCATAATTTCCAAAGCTGTTAGTGAATAATACCCCCAAAAAAATCCTGAAGCGTTTCCCCAGAAAATAGACAGGTTCCTCAGGGGATATGTTAACGGACTAAACAGATAAACACATAAATGACTTACATAAAGTAAGTAAACTATGCAGCAAGGGACAATACATAGATAAATGCATCCATGTGAGGCAGAACAAACATATAGAAAGCCAAAGCCACTTCCTTACCTATCTGGCCTGTATATTTGTTAATGAGCTGTGTTATGGTGTCCACAATTTTAAAGATTTATTAAAAGCTAAATGAAGGGCTTAATGTAAAAAATATGGTGGTCTAGGTTTAATATATGTAATTACAGTAATATATATGTGTGTAGATGTGTCATTTTATATGGACTTTGTAGATATTGTACGGATGTGAATATTTGGGATTCATTATTGTGATGCATTAGCTGGAATTTACAGTATTTCATGGTGGTGGTACTGTATAGATCCTGTTTGAGAACACCCAAAAGGCCCACATTAAAACATGGTAATGTCTAATACATGTGCGCAGTGAGGGCTATGAGGCCTGGTTTCAATCTTCTGTCCACAGACTCTCTTCCACAAAATATTTTTATGGACTCTGTAAGTATTGTATGGGAACTGTTATGGTGGACACTACTGAATTGATACTTCTGCAAATAGATTTTGATTCTTGAGTAAATCAAACTGGGTAGGATTTTTTTAGCAGCCTTTCTTCTTCTCTTTGAATTTATTTTTTTATTTTTTTTATTTTTTTAAAATCTTTTTTTTTAGAATTACAGTCTTCCAAAATGCTAACCTGACTATTCCCCCCCCAAAGTCTATTAAAATTTTAATAGAAATCTTTATATGCTACACTTCCAAAAAAAAAACATTCTTTTTAGCTGCTCTGCAGTTTTCAAGTTGAATTATTGATGGCCTAACCCCTAGCACAAACAAAAAACAACAAAAAAACAAGACTCTATAATAAAGGACAAAACAGGAAGCATTTAAAATATGCATATAAAGTTTTAATAAAAAACAAGAAAACCAAGTATCAATGAGAAAACACCAAAACAATCTAAGCATCTAAAATATGCATATAAAGTGTTAACATTTCATGAATTAATCTGCAGTAAAAACACAGTTATTGACAAAAAATACCAAATAAAAAAAAATTAAAACAAAATAAAAAGAAATATCCCTTTTGTATCATTGATGACATATGGTATTGGAGGGGGTGCGGCAGTGAGGACCACCACTACTGCTAAAAACAAGTCCCATAGAGGGTAAAAGGAGAAGTAGTGGACATGTGCACCAGCCCCTCCATTCATACAAGGAAGCAGGACCCACATTCTTGTGATAGATGGTTGTCTCAGCAGTTGGTCCTCATCAATAAGATACTTATTCCCTATCCTGTTGATAACCTGGCACAATCCACTTTAACACTGTTTTCCCACAAACTGCTGTGCCAGAAAAACATTTAGGGGGCGTGGCTCCCTTCATGACCCTAGAGGTCGGATTCCACCAATCACATATTGGTGGCATTTCCTAATTCATATTCAAAAGATGAGCCATCAATGTTCATTAAAGACCCCTTTAAAGGGCATGTCTACTCAACATCTACAAAACCTTTGCCCTCACCAGTATTGGGAGTCCTCAGGAGTTGATACCTTTTAATGGCTGACTAAAAGATGATGACAAATAGTAAGCTTTAGAGACTTACACAGGTCTCTTCACGAACCATGCCTGATGAAGGGACCTAAATAAATTTGACCATAAAATATTGGCCAAACCTGCTGACTTCAGTGGAACAGGCCGAATGTGTATGGTGGCCTCCTGACTTTCATCCTGGTCCTCTGATGGTACCGTAGTTGTCAGGGGGAGATAATGATTGGGAAATTAGATGCCCAACCTATTTGTTCTCAGGAAGATAAGCTACCACCAGAGGTATCTAAAGGGCCCAACATCAGCTTAAAGGAACAACGGTCCTTCATAATGTCTACCTCATTACACGTAAAATACTGTTAATTGCCACATCTCATAATAATAATCGACTAGAGAAGTTTGCTCCACCATTGAAGGACTCTGTAGATGAGCACCTTATTCTCATCACACTAGGGCTCACATACTTTTCTTCTGCATGTTTTCTATGCTCTGTATATCTGTCACTGTCTGTATATCCCATCAATAAGAATGTAACAGTTTTGCCATAACAGCCCAATGCAAAAATGACTTCCTGTTGCACTTTTTTACAAAATGGCCGCCACATATAAATTGAAAATTGCCAATATCTTTGTAACTAAATTCAACATCATTACCAAACTTTTGCTGCTCTTCTAACTCCTAAGCGACTGATAAGTGGCCAATTTTTCGATTTGGGTGGAGATTCCCTTTAAGAGTGTATCCTATGGGATGTTCAGTATATCTACCACTATGTCCTCTAATGTTCTGGTTTGTACATTACTGACTGGGTTCCACGAAGTCAATTACCTGAAGTGCTTTGTAAATTGTTTTGTCAGCTAAATGCACAACTTTTAGTGTTACTAGAACTTTTAGAATCTTTTTTTTAATTTGTTTAATTATTTTTGCTCCCAAGAAAAGAAGGGACCATAATGGCAGGAATATCAATAGGTTGCTTGCAAATTTCCAACAAAAATACGACTAAATATATTTTTTTCCCCCCCGAATATGGCTGCACCACAACAACCTCTTGCATTTCAAATGATCTGCAATGTAATTTTTAAAGGGCATGACTACTTTTGCAACAAGTATTGTTCCACTTAATTTGCACATAGTCCGGATTAAAAGTCTCCTACCGTTGTGTCTACAGCCACTATGCAGTGTCTCCATGGTTACAGACTACATGTCATACTTTTGTAGTCTGATTCTGTAGTCATCAGTCACTCCACTTCCTCTGCTCCACATTCTTTCTAAGCTAAGAAAAGCAGATGGAAGGGAGTAAGACATGACTACAGAATCAGACTACACAAGTGTTACATGTAGTCTGTAACCATGGAGACACATAGATCTGCATAAGGATTGTAGACACAAAACACTGGGAGACTTTTAACCAAGAATGTCAATTTGCTTCATTTTTCTTTATAGGTAAAGTGGAACAACAACTTGTTGCAGAAGTATAAATACCCTTTAAATACTAAGGGGGGAATTTATCATTGTAGGTGTGTTTGAGACAGATTTTTTTTTTTTAAACTGGAGTTGTTTTTTGCAGCTGTGCCAAATTTATGAATATGGCACTCGGTTATATTAAATTAAAATAAAATCGAATTAAAATGTAATGTGGGTTCCACACTGTCAGTGAAAGTGTGCCAGGGGGTTGCCTGGCATGGAGTCACAAAATAATGCACAAAATTGTTACTGCACAAAACTGGCATAGCAGATTTGATAAATGTTCTCCTAAGTTGCAGATCTTGTTCTCTGGGTTAAGAAGAAGACGAGGCGGATGGAGTGAAGTAACATTCTGTCTGACTGCAGGATCCGACTACACATGATTTGTTTGTAGTCTGTAACCATGGAGACGTATAGCTCTACATAGAAGCCATAGACACATGGTGGTAAAGACTACTTGCAAAGTTTGTTCTTATTTCATTTTAAATGCATTGGAGTAATCAAGAAATTGGTTACAAAAGTGCAACTAGACCTAGGTACTATGTGTAGCATGTATGTTGTATTTGTTGGGTATATGTATGTTACTGTATGACTCATCCAATTCCTAAAGTCCGGCGTAAGCCACTGTATTGTGGTGCAAAAAAGAAGCAGTCAAATCACAGATTCAGCTCTGCTACATCTGTATAAACTTTTATAAATAATGATCAGTAACATTGTCGAGACTGTGAACAAGTTTCCTTACCGTGACAGTGGCTGACAGGCAATTACCTGAAGTGAAAAGTTGTCACCATTTACTACTTGCCCCTTAGATGCATGGCATAGCGTAGATTTAGAAGGACATGTCATGGCTTAACTTGACGGCTTTGTAAAATGTAACAATCTAGGTCATCACTTATGTGCCCTTTATCCAACATCTTTCCTTACAGAATGCTGGGTTGGCACCATAATACGCTGAGTAAAGCCGCTTTTTCTCCTGTTATGATGTTCCTCGCTTTGACATATCCATTATTAATGTCAGATGTTCAAATATTGGTCACCATATCCTTGTTAGAACCAAAGTTTTAGCTACGGCACAGGAAGTTTTCAGTGGTCATAAATCTGGAGGATGGGGTTGTTGACATCTGGCATTGTGTTTGCTTGCCTATAGCTATAAATGGAGGAGACCTCTATGGGAACTAACACCAGAAGAGGCTGGAACTTGGTGGCTCTTACGTGATGATCCTGTGTAAAGAATCAACACCTCTCAAGTGAAGTGGTCGACATGGTTGTTAAGTTACGTAGTAAGGTCAAAAGACACACAAGTCCATCAAGTTCAACCAAGGGATGGATGGGAGATGTGTATTTTGAAAGGGGGGTGAGACTCAGATGAGCATTACTCTTGGTTAGTTTTAAGAATTAATCTAAGCCTTTTTTAAAACTGTTCCTGTTGTGACCACGTCCTGAGGAAGTCTATTCCACAGATTCACAGTTCTTACAGTAAAGAAGCTTTGACAATTGTGGAGACTGACCTTTTTCTTCTCCAGTCGGAGGCAGTGCCCCCTTGTCTTTTATGGGCATTTTACATGGAACAGTTTTTCACCGTATTTTCTTTACGGCCCATTTATATATTTGTATAGGTTAATCATGTCCCCCCTTAGACGTCTCTTCTCAAGACTCAATAAATGTAAATCTTTTAATCTTTCTTCATAACGAAGACCCTCCAGGCCCCTTATCAGGTTAGTCACTCTACTTTCTACTCTCTCCAGCTCCAGGGCATCCTTTCTATGGACTGGTGCCCAGAACTGAACTGGATATTCCAGATGAGGCCGCACCAATGCTTTGTAAAGTGGTAATATTACATCCCTGCCCCACGAGTCCATGCCGCGTTTCATACATGACAATATCCTGGTAGCCTTAGAAGCAGCTGATTGACATTGTGATATACAAGTACAGCCAGATATTTCTCCACATATCTCTCCCAGTGTTACACCCCGCCCCCCCAGGACATATGATGCATGTCAATTATTTGTATCCAGATGTTTAACTTTACATTTATCCACATTAAATCTAATTTGCCAGGTGGAAACCCAAACATTCAGAGTGTCCAAGTCAGCTTGTACTTTATGGACATCTTTCATAGCCCTGTCTATGGAAAGTTGAGATCATAGAGCACATAATAGCAACTTGGCCCAATTCCTACTGGAGAACACCTTGGTTCTTCCATGGAGCAACTAGCTCCTATGTATGATGGCAGATACACATATCTGGCATCTTTGGGTGGGATTTATGGTCATGAAAATGAGTAGGATCTACTATGTTAGAAACTAACAGCCCTACAGAATTCAACCACCATATCTGCATTGTTCTTCAGTCATGTTTGACTATGGACTCCTCATGGGTGGACTGATATGTGTAGTTCTGGTGTCAACTTCCAACGCCGGAGCTACAAAGTAATAGCTGGTCGGTGGAGGTGTGGGGTTTTGCCTCCTTTCCAACATGGACCCCATAGCAGTTGCATGGTCTGCAACCATGGAAGGTACGTTATTGGTACTGTAGTAGCATTTTAGAAGGCAAGAAGACTTACTGAAGACCCATGTGTTATTGTTTTCAATTACAACTGCATACATCTGTATGGAGTCATCTTTATTTGTCACTTTCTGGATATCCTGCCAAAATGATAGTTGATCATCAGTTTCTGAATAGATAATTCCAAGGTGCTGACCACTCATGGCCGTATTTCCCGTTTCCTGTAATGGATGCCAATATAAAACAGAAGAACTGTCAATATCTCATGAAATGTTGCCCCTTGCTTTAACCTCAGATTCAGGACAATTGGATTGAGGATGGAAATTCTCTATAACAGTTAAAAATGCAGACAACCCTCAAAAAATGAGGACAAACACAAGATCATGTTGTCCTGATTGGTATCGAACCTGTGACACCCTCAGGGTCAAAACGTTGCCTGGAATATGTGTTTTCCATCATACTGTGACTGCTGCAATAGAGCAGATGTTTCATTCTGTCCCTCTTTATCCAGTAGGGTCCTTACAGGTATTTTCTGAAAATATATTGTGTGGCTTCTTGAAGGTTTGATCAATTAGACCGCATTCAGAGTCTTACCAAGTCGTGTTTCTCAGTACATAGAGCCCTTAGACATAAAGGAGCTGGAATACAAATCTGTATTTCATCTGCAAGTACCAGCTGCGTCAACTCGTTTTTCTCAAGGACCGAAACGTCATTTGTTGCACTGAGCCATTAAAACTAAAGGTGCCTTTAAGAGTGATCAGTAACCCCTTATTGCACAGCAGCATAGTGGAATGTTCAAAAATACAACATCTTAGCAATGGTGTGAACTAGAAAAAATATTGCATGGAAAGAACCATGAAAAAAAACGCTGGAAAGGTAGCTGTTGGGGTGACTGTCCAATGACTGTGGTGGTGGTGGTGGGGGGGGGGGTTCGAAGGTAAACCAACTGATGAATTTGTTCAGGACCTCACCTACAAAGCCCATATCTCACACTAGAGAACCTGATAAACCTGTTCACTACATGGATACCTCTTCATTTCAAATAAAATTGTGTAATACTTCATTTATCCCGTGGAGGCACTGTAGGGAAATGTAACACTTACTGCCAGATTACAGCTGGGATAGCCTGGATATCTTGTGAATCAGCATTTTGTCAGGGAGCCCCTCTAACCTAGTTATTGTCCAACTTGGTCAACCCCTTTGAGACGGTCAGCTAATTAAAAACTACTGTCTGCCGTTGTTTGGTTCTTTTTAATTTTTCGGTTGAACCTGGAGCTCCAGTGATTTTGCATTGTGGCCATAGAGCTTCAAGTTACACATCGGACTCAATTGAACATGTTTTCAGAGTGACAGCTCTGGCATCTGCCGTGTTTGGTTTGCCACTATTCACTTTGCTTTGGTGTCACATACAAGACACCATTGGACGGGTCCCAACTAAATGCACTAGAGTTCATACCCCTTAAGGCTGAATTCTATGACCCTGCACCCTCATCAGTGCTAAACCTTATTTTAAAAAATTACACGGGAACTATTGCCATTGTTCTACTCATTGGAGGACTTTACCATCACACGAATGATGGGGGCCCACTGCTAGCCACAAGTGGTTGGTTGAAACCCCCCCAAAGAACTACTAAACCAGGAGTGGACATACTGGCTATGCTGTGCTCTAGAGCAGTAGAAGAAGTGTCCAAGCTGCACTGCGATGTTGAGAGTGGGGCTTAATGAGTGAATAGGGGAGCACGTAAAGGTGTGACTGGGGCCTCCAAACATGCCTTTTTTGGGTTCTTAGAAATTCCAAATCCACCCCTGGTTCTACTTCTTTTAAAATAGCCCGAATAGCAGTATAGTTGGTTTACCAGGTCAGACAAATGAACTATAGTGGGTGCTTTAGTCTGCTGATTTTAGTCTTTCAAAATAGGTCACTGCTTCCCACAAAAACAGTATACCCATCTCCCAGAGTAAAATGCTTGTATAAAACACTCATCCTCTACTTTTCTCTATTGCCTTTGTTCCTGCTCCTGACATGATGACAAGTATTTGTCACATCCAGACCTGTCCTTAATATCATCACATGAGTCTGACCGGTCACGGTCTACTATAAAATCAACTTACTCCCCTCCTGCTGCTGTCAGCATTGCCTCATCCAGTTGAAGTATAATGTCTAGCTAATTATATGACACCGGTCTTGGGAAATGCACTCCTGTCCTCTGTAATGTAATCAGTGAACAGGTCAGTGTCTCCTACAAGGTTTGGAAACTTTTCTCTGCTTTAACAGAGGCGTTAGTCCCTCTTTCGGGACCACCACCTACAAGGAGCATCTCACGTTCTGGAGGACCTGAAGTACATTCCTTACATGGACAGGTCCTGTAATACCTTATTTCCCCTGCAGTGGCACTGTTGGAGAATTGAACATTTACTTCTTTCACTCTATGTTCCTATTACTTTATTCTCCGTATTATTGTACTGACAATACTGTAGAAATGGTGGACAAAAAGTTGCAACCATTTTGGAGACAATCATATATCAATACTTTTCCTTCCCTCTTCTCTTTACTTTCTCTTTTCAATTACGTGTATAATACCCTTATAGTTCCTTCCCTAAACATATTCCCATTATTGGGAGGCAGTGCAACACTTGAGTAGGAATGTCCACATAAATGCCCACATGAATCTTGGAAAATGCCCATGAAATTATCTTTCTTTAGCTTTTCTTTTCCTTTCAATGGAAAGCATGATCTTCATCTTTCTTCTCGCCTTTCTTTTTTTTTCCTTTCTATCTTTTTCATTCCATCCGTTGTACCACATACTGCGCAGTGACAGTTTCTACGGTTTATTTTATACTCCGCTATTAGATTCTGTACTGTCAGGCCCGGATTCTTTTCTTTTCTCCCATTACCTAATGGCTTTGAATGCTCTCAGCTATGATTCAGTGGGAATATGCCACCTTAAAAGTAATTTTTCCACTAAAAAGAAGAAACAACCTCTCTCTTGAAAAATGAGGCCTCATAATACATCGGTGTGCACTTTATCATTTGAATGGACTTGAAGATAATCTCAGCCCCGCTATATATTTTCTCCGTACTGAAAAGGTGCACGGATTAAATTTACTTTCAAAGATCTCAGAAAAGCAAAGTGGAAAATAAATACCACGTAAGAGAAGGCAAAAAGTTTTCCCTTCGCGCTGGTCATCATAGACCAACCTTGGGTATGGATATAGCATTGGCTAAGGTCAAGCAGAAAATGAAACATTGACCCCTCAAATAGCACCTAAATCCTGAAGTCAGCTTGAGAACATCGACCTTAGGGCCCTTGCACACGATCGTGGACCACGGTCCAGGACGGTCCGTGAAAACTCAGACTGTGCTCCTTCTAAGGGCAGAAGCGCACAGCGTCATTGGTTGCTATGACGCCGTGCGCTTCCTGAGGCCGCCGCTATACAGTGATACAATGTACACGCTCGTATAATCACTGTACAGCGGCGGCCTTAGGAAGTGCACAGTGTCATAGCAACCAATGACGCTGTGCGCTCCTGCCCTCAGAAGGAGCACGGTCCGGGTTTTCACGGACTGTCCTGGACCGTGTTCCATGGTCGTATGCAAGGGCCCTTAAAGGGTTTTCCCAGGAATTATTGATGATCTATCCCCAGGAGTGCAGTATAATGTATATGGATCTCATGAACACCTCAAATTATCATTGTCATTTGCATGGAAATATGGCTGCTTGGTTTGGATTTTTGGATGTGGTCACCATGCTTCTGAGCCACCATGCTAATTTGCCATCATTTGCATATTATTCTAGGGTATGATGATCATATACACTTGCAGCGAAAGACCATCAGTATAATATTTTCTGGTATAATTGGCCTTGAAATGTGCACAGTGTTTTCATAGTTTCCATCCATTCTTGGTATTTCAAAATGATGTTCATATAGCTGATGGATGACATGTCCATCCATTGAAAAAATAAGTTAGATGGTTGCCTGGTCCCACCTAAATCAGTGGCTTTGGCCAACTTAACATGGATTGTGTGAGGTAGAAGCCAATGTCCGCCCATAAGATTCACAAACTAACACATTACATCGTTGCCCGATCCCAACTAATTCAGTGGGTTTCGCTGTCATTAATCTAATGTGTATGACCAACTTAACATGGACTTTGTGAGGGTCATAAGGAAGTACTGTAGCTAAGGTGGAGAAGGTAGAAGCCCATGTCTACCAGTGAAAAACCCAAACTAACAGATTGTCATTCGCAACTAAATCAGTAGGTTTGGCCATCATTAATTTAGCTTGTATGGTCAACTCAACATGGACTTCATGAAGGCGATGAGATAATAGATAAGGTTGTGAAGGTAGAAGACCATGTTAACCTGTAACCAAACTAAAACATTAGATGGTCACTTGATCCTTCGTCACTTGAGATAATTCAGTGTTTTTATTGTCATTAATCCATTGTGTATGTCCAACATAAAATGGATTTTGTGAGGGCCATGAGAAGGTATCTAAGATAGTGAAGGTAGAGAGCTGTGTTTAAAATGGGGTGCATGTGGATCAGGGTATTGACCACTGCAGGATTTTCTGAGATGTCATGTACATCATATCAATCCCCACTACATAAAATTATTGTCACGCTCCAGTGTGGGGGAAGATGCCACACCAAGTGCAGGAGGGAAAGGGGGGGGGAGAGGAAATGGAGATTAGGCCTAGAAACTAGGGAAGGCAAATGGACACCTCCTAGAGAAACCCTGACTCCAGTCCTGACTAACAGCCAGTATGAATGGGCCTCAAAGGAAGGCGAGTTCATACGCAGGATACCTAGGACCCTAACTGTCCCTGAAGGACCCTGAAGCTAATGTCAGAAATGAATCACACTGTTCCTCCACCAACCTGGATGAACAGGAGTCTCACCTCAGGCCCAATCACCAAAAACAGGGAAGGGATACATACAAATAATACAAAAGGGAAAGAGGACACTTAACTTTCCAGTAGAAAATTGCAGCCATGAGATCTCCACTGAGAATCACACACCAGCATGCCACAGATGCAACAGAAAGTATAAACCGCACAGCATGGTGGGAGAAGCAACACTAAATAGGCAAGGATAATTGATAAGACACCTACACCTGAAGGGGGGAGGGTGTGGTGAATGTCAGCAACAACAAAACAACCAAAGGAGAACTTGTCAAATTAACCCACGTGTTGCTAACCTCACTGACCTCCTGCCACCTGTTGCAGGAATGTCAGTATGTCCTGGCACATTCGTGAAAATTATATTCTCAAGTTTCTCCATTAGGATTAACGTTGAAATCTAGATTGATCCTTAAAGGTCAGTCTTACGATAGACCCGTCTGGCTTTGCGCATTAATTGACTGATTTATTTTTTCTAATCTACTTCAGATCGCACTTCGCACTTCAGACTCCCCCTCCAAATCATTCAATTATACAGCTGCACATATTATATTCCAAGAGATAATTTCATTCGAGGGAATGAGCCGTCCCTATCGGAGAAGCAGAATGTATGTCAATGGACTTGTTTCTCATTACGTTCGGCTGCTGCATGATTGCATCGATGTTGTGATTTGCTGTTGGCAGTTATAAAATAGAAAATTGGGGTAATTTTTCTTTTTTTTATTTTCTTTTACAATTGAACAAGAAAATTGTAATTCTTTTCAGAGAAGATGATGCATAAAAATACTCTGACATTGAAAAATGCCGGAGAGCTGGATCAGATTCTGATGCCGGATATTTCTTCATGATGATTGAGGAACCACGCAACAGAGAGAACATAAACTGCAAACAAATCAGTAGAACTCTGTAATATTCTAGTTCTCGCAATGCAGAGAGAAAGAACCAGTCCAGGTGGAACAATTGACCTCCTTTCCAACAACTATGGTTTGACTTGAGGTTCTCAACTGGCCCAAGACTGTGGTGCTTAATCCAGAATGGTGTTTGATACCGAGTTTGGGGCACGGTTTCAAGGGGGACCACTAATAAATTCAATGTACGAATGTACTAGTGAGACTAATGGACATCGGAGCAGCCTGGAACATACCTATACAAAGTTAGAAGTTGCACCAGGCTCTGGTGTCTGAGGGGGTCCATTGGCTCTTCTAACACATACTGTAAGAAGACACCAGTATTATAAATGGCACATGATATATTATGCCTCTGGGATTAAAGGGGTATTCCAGTTACCATAAATATAACGTTTATGTTTTAAAACTAATTCATCATCAATCATTACCTACTATAATGTCGATTTCACATATTTACCGTTCAGTAGTTATAAAAGTAGTTTTCTTCCTCTGCTACCTACTGTGTTCCTCATAAGTTACCATGGCATCGACCTGTATTTCTGAGCCATTGTCAGGTCGAGCATGCTCAGTGTGTTGCTATCAGTTCTGACGGAAAAGAGAAAAGGTCTACAGGCAGCTAGTAGAGCATGTCAGCTCTATACACAAAAAAGGATTCCATATGGTTAATAAAAACCAAGTGAAAAAATTATTTTTGGCTCAAAAAAAAAGGCTGCATATTTGCCGTGCTTCTTTGTGCAATCATAACTGTGAAGGAATTGGTCTTTTATTGGCTTCCCTAATGTCTTTATCAGCCTAATTGTTCCCCTCTTCAGCTGCACAGCTAAATGCATTTCTCTCAGAAGCAGAGGGTGTCTCCCTTCTGTGGAATCTGCCAGTACTGTGCTGCCGTGACATCTTTTCTCTCACTTCCCACTATGTTTGTTTTCAGCCCTGGAGCTCGCAGAACAGATAACCCCCTGTTATTAGAGGTCAGGGAGCCCAAAGATTCGGTAGTATGGAGTAGATAGGAATGTAGTCAGTCATGGTCAGGTAAGAGAAGTTAGAGAGATGGATGTGGTACCGTAAAGTAAGCCGAGACGTGGTCAGACAGAAGTCAGGTATCTGAGGTTTTGCTGGGATTCGTGTTCCCACCTATCCCTTGGTTGAACTTGATGGACTTATGACTTTTTTCAACCATGTGAACTGTGTAACTATGTAAGGTCAGGCAGTAAGTTGGAGCAATCCGAAGAGTAATCATCCAAGTCAAAACAGGTCAGGTCAATCCTCACCTTCCCACTGTGATATTGAGTTATGGCAAAAAAAGGAAAAAGATGTATTGTTGGAGCCCAGACAGGAAAATTTATTACAGAATCGTTCCTCTATAAAACATTGCTTTCATAGAAATCCATGAGTGTTAATAATTTTGGAAATAAATAAATATTAAGGTCAGTCAACAGATTTCCACAATTCCTTTTACTTAGAAGGGTCTGCAAAAAATAGGGAGATCACAGGTTGCCCAAGGTTCCCACAGGTTCCTATTTGTTTGGGGACCCATTAGCAAGTATTCAGTTGCACTGCAGCGCCACCACAGGAGAAATGAAGCATTGCACAGTTCTCATTGAAATGAATGGGCTGTCTGATGTGCCGGGTCCTCCAAAGTTGATGGTTGTTCTTCAGGTTGCACTTTCATTTTTGCTTTTTTATTTTTTTTTATTGAATGTTCTGGTTTCCTAATGATTGCCCTCTTCAGTGGAATGATTGACAAACCAACAAGTTGATATTGCTGTCTTAAAGGCGAAGTCTAAGTGAACATCTTCAAGATAGACCATTACTATTTGCGTAGGTCCAACACCCCCACCCATCAGTTGCGCCGGCGCTGGAACTCGGCACTAAAAAAACATAGCTCCGTCCGTTGTGCAGTGGATGGAGATGGTGACTGCACTGCTGCTCCCATCACTTCATGGGGAGCAGCACTGCAGGAACCAGCTCTGTCCACTGAACTAAGGACAGAACGGTGTAGTTCCGGCATCAGATAATTGGTGGAAGTTGTGGAGTATCAAAACCTTGCTGATCAGTAAGTGAAAGCCTTTCATCAGGATAGGCTATCACTTGTAAAAAGAGTTGGACAACCCCTTTAAGGCGTTCCTTTGTATGGTACACTGTAAAACAATACAAGTTACATTTTCAAGTTATATTTTCCTTCTTAGTTTGTATATACAGTATATAATAAAGCAACATCTATTACCATTTTGAGATACTTACCAAGAAGTGTTTTCGAAAACTGAGATTCAAACATAGCCGCTCTCTCTTCCCCTCTCTCAGCAGGAAGTCACAGTACAACGTCAGTCACCAATCAGCAGCTGAGTCATACAGTATCACATATATGTAACAAACTATATCTGGCCAATCAGCACCATGTAGCCAAGCCTTGTTTATATGCCTCTTCAAGCTAAGTAAAGACCACCCAGTATGCGCATCCGATGAACAGCTATATAATATCTACAGTTTATAGAGCTTAAAGGCTATATACACCTTTGGAGTCATTTTTTTATGATTGCATTTAACTTATTTTTGCCTAGAAATCATATTTTCAATTGTTCTTTATTAAAAATATGGAGCTGTTCAGTCACAAAGGGTTAACTGTTTTTCTAGCTGTGTGACTTTTATTTTCACTTTGTGCCATCATCTAATAAACCTTATTCCTAAACTACTAAGAAGTCATAAACACTTATTTAAGCCTCATTCTTCTTAGTAAGATAAGGGTTGAGCTTTAATGAGTGTTTATAATGTCAGAGAGCAGAGATAAGGAGTCTGTCTGCTGCTCAGATGACGGAAAAGAGAAAAGGTCCACAGGCAGCTAGTAGAGCATGTCAGCTCTGTACACAAAAAAGGATTCCATATGGTTAAGTGAAAAAATTATTTTTGGCTCAAAATAAGTATAATACAATAATAAAAAAATTGCCCCCAAAGGTGTACATAGCCTTTAAAGCGTACCTGAGTTTCGAAAAAAAAGGCTGCATATTTGCCGTGCTTCTATGTACAATCATAACTTTGAAGGAATTGGTCTTTTATGGGCTTCCCTAATGTCTTTATCAGCCTAATTGTTCCCCTCTTCAGCTGCACAGCTAAATGCATTTCTCTCAGAAGCAGAGGGTGTCTCCCTTCTGTGGAATCTGCCAGTACTGTGCTGCCGTGACATCTTTTCTCTCACTTCCCACTATGTTTGTTTTCAGCCCTGGAGCTCGCAGAACAGATAACCCCCTGTTATTAGAGGTCAGGGAGCCCAAAGATTCGGTAGTATGGAGTAGATAGGAATGTAGTCAGTCATGGTCAGGTAAGAGAAGTTAGAGAGATGGATGTGGTACCGTAAAGTAAGCCGAGACGTGGTCAGACAGAAGTCAGGTATCTGAGGTTTTGCTGGGATTCGTGTTCCCACCTATCCCTTGGTTGAACTTGATGGACTTATGACCTTTTTCAACCATGTGAACTGTGTAACTATGTAAGGTCAGGCAGTAAGTTGGAGCAATCCGAAGAGTAATCATCCAAGTCAAAACAGGTCAGGTCAATCCTCACCTTCCCACTGTGATATTGAGTTATGGCAAAAAAAGGAAAAGATGTATTGTTGGAGCCCAGACAGGAAAATTGATTACAGAATCGTTCCTCTATAAAACATTGCTTTCATAGAAATCCATGAGTGTTAATAATTTTGGAAATAAATAAATATTAAGGTCAGTCAACAGATTTCCACAATTCCTTTTACTTAGAAGGGTCTGCAAAAAATAGGGAGATCACAGGTTGCCCAAGGTTCCCACAGGTTCCTATTTGTTTGGGGACCCATTAGCAAGTATTCAGTTGCACTGCAGCGCCACCACAGGAGAAATGAAGCATTGCACAGTTCTCATTGAAATGAATGGGCTGTCTGATGTGCCGGGTCCTCCAAAGTTGATGGTTGTTCTTCAGGTTGCACTTTCATTTTTGCTTTTTTATTTTTTTTATTGAATGTTCTGGTTTCCTAATGATTGCCCTCTTCAGTGGAATGATTGACAAACCAACAAGTTGATATTGCTGTCTTAAAGGCGAAGTCTAAGTGAACATCTTCAAGATAGACCATTACTATTTGCGTAGGTCCAACACCCCCACCCATCAGTTGCGCCGGCGCTGGAACTCGGCACTAGAAAACATAGCTCCGTCCGTTGTGCAGTGGATGGAGATGGTGACTGCACTGCTGCTCCCATCACTTCATGGGGAGCAGCACTGCAGGAACCAGCTCTGTCCACTGAACTAAGGACAGAACGGTGTAGTTCCGGCATCAGATAATTGGTGGAAGTTGTGGAGTATCAAAACCTTGCTGATCAGTAAGTGAAAGCCTTTCATCAGGATAGGCTATCACTTGTAAAAAGAGTTGGACAACCCCTTTAAGGCGTTCCTTTGTATGGTACACTGTAAAACAATACAAGTTACATTTTCAAGTTATATTTTCCTTCTTAGTTTGTATATACAGTATATAATAAAGCAACATCTATTACCATTTTGAGATACTTACCAAGAAGTGTTTTCGAAAACTGAGATTCAAACATAGCCGCTCTCTCTTCCCCTCTCTCAGCAGGAAGTCACAGTACAACGTCAGTCACCAATCAGCAGCTGAGTCATACAGTATCACATATATGTAACAAACTATATCTGGCCAATCAGCACCATGTAGCCAAGCCTTGTTTATATGCCTCTTCAAGCTAAGTAAAGACCACCCAGTATGCGCATCCGATGAACAGCTATATAATATCTACAGTTTATAGAGCTTAAAGGCTATTTACACCTTTGGAGTCATTTTTTTATGATTGCATTTAACTTATTTTTGCCTAGAAATCATATTTTCAATTGTTCTTTATTAAAAATATGGAGCTGTTCAGTCACAAAGGGTTAACTGTTTTTCTAGCTGTGTGACTTTTATTTTCACTTTGTGCCATCATCTAATAAACCTTATTCCTAAACTACTAAGAAGTCATAAACACTTATTTAAGCCTCATTCTTCTTAGTAAGATAAGGGTTGAGCTTTAATGAGTGTTTATAATGTCAGAGAGCAGAGATAAGGAGTCTGTCTGCTGCTCAGATGACGGAAAAGAGAAAAGGTCCACAGGCAGCTAGTAGAGCATGTCAGCTCTGTACACAAAAAAGGATTCCATATGGTTAAGTGAAAAAATTATTTTTGGCTCAAAATAAGTATAATACAATAATAAAAAAATTGCCCCCAAAGGTGTACATAGCCTTTAAAGCGTACCTGAGTTTCGAAAAAAAAGGCTGCATATTTGCCGTGCTTCTATGTACAATCATAACTTTGAAGGAATTGGTCTTTTATGGGCTTCCCTAATGTCTTTATCAGCCTAATTGTTCCCCTCTTCAGCTGCACAGCTAAATGCATTTCTCTCAGAAGCAGAGGGTGTCTCCCTTCTGTGGAATCTGCCAGTACTGTGCTGCCGTGACATCTTTTCTCTCACTTCCCACTATGTTTGTTTTCAGCCCTGGAGCTCACAGAACAGATAACCCCCTGTTATTAGAGATGGATCTTGCCTGACAACAGGCATTGAACTGCAAATTAGGTGGAAGTGAGACTCCTAGTGGACATGACATTTAAAGCTTTTTTTTTAGGTGGACGGGGCATATTTTTTAAATGAAGTGATTTAGAAATTTGGCAATTACAACATTCTCTATTATAGGAAACGAAATGTGTGTATGAGGTTCAAAAAAAGCTGACAAGTTTTGCTATAAGAGACAGTTCCACTCTTGTCTATTAGAGCATACCATAATCTCGTTCATGTGACACTGAGCTGCAGTACCAGATACAACCCGTGGACAAGAGTGGTGCTGTTTTTGAAAAAGAAAAACAAGACCTATTGAATCTTTTAACATCAATGCAAATGCAATGTATTTATTGAGCTAAAGCCATAGAAACCACCGCCAAGGCTCTGTCCTGCAACGTATGTCTTGCTTAATCCTACAAGAACGAAGAAAACCAGACAGTGTATGAACATCGAGACCAATAACTATAAGAAAACCTTCATTATTACAAATCCTCAAGGAGATAACAGTGAGATAGAACCAATAACGGATGAAGACATTACCAGATAACATCTTTTTTTATGGCCTCTATTGTGTCCTCTATTTTGGTTGCCGCACTTAAATCCACTATTAAGACCCAAGATTAGTAAATAAGATGAAGACGGTTACAAATAAAGCTATCGAACTAGCGCTAAAATCATCGACTCCTTCAGAGAGGATCATCAGTAATTTAAAGGAGTCAATGTGGAAATAAACAGCAATTTAAAGGAGTCAATGTGGAAATAAACAGCAACTTGGGATTGTTCTTATCTAGGGCTGCAGTTGGGGTCAAGAGGAGACTCATGGTTGGACTGGCTTATCATCTTACTAAAGGGTCCTCTTGGGGGCCCAAACCATGGCATAACAATGGACACCCAAAGTTCTGTCTCTGTTGGGTTGCACTACAATTTTACATTGGGCGTACACATGAACTGTGGTTCTCCAGCTCTGGGGGTTTTCCAGGATTTACGTATTGATGGCCAAACCTCGGGATAGGTCATCAATATCAGAATGGCGGGGGTGTGTTGGGGCTTATTTGTAGTATTAAAGGGGTTCTCTAGGACTTACATATTGATGACCTATCCACAGGATAGATCATCAGTATGGGATTGGTGGTGGACCAACTGGGAGGTCCACTGAACAGCTGTACAAAGAAGCTCTGTGAGCACTTAGACCTCTTCCTAGGCCATGTGACATCACGTTCATCGGTCACATGGTCTAGGTACAGCTCAGCCCCATTCAAGTAAATGGGTTTGTGCTACAATACCAAGCACAGCAGCTATCCAGTGGACGGCTCTGAACTTGGTAAGCAGCGAAGAGGCCACGGCGCTCACCGGAGCTCCAAGTTAGCACCACGGCTTTTTCAAACGGCTGATCATACAAAACATACAAAAAAAGAGTCCTAAGACAACTATTGACTTTTATGGGAGAGTGTAGTGAGCATGCTCAGTGATATGTAATAGTTACAGTGCAGGGAGGGGGATGAGGGGGTGATGAACTGTCTTCATCATACATGTATATTGCCAATGATGAGATCCTGAGTTACGCTGATGATAGAGAGATAACTTCTCTCCCTGTTAGAGATGAGCGAGTATGCTCGGCCCAGCGTACTCGGGAGCAATTTTTGAGTAGTAGCGTATGCATTTTATAATCTGTACGCTAATGCATACGCATCTTATAATCTGTACACTAATGCGTACGCATCTTATAAATTTGTACGCTAATGCGTACAAATTACAAGATGCGTACTGATTAGATGATGCATACGCTACTACTCGAAAATTGCTCCCGAGTACGCTCGGCCGAGCATGCTCGCTCATCTCTACTCCCTGTACATAGCAGAAGCTGAAAAATAAGGCAGTGCCATTGTAGTGTGAGTGTTTAGTGACCAGTGTACAGACTGTAATATTTCCATAGCACAGAAAATTTGAAAAAATGTATGTAGCATAAAAACATAAAAGTAATAGTGATGTTTAGTCCATAGATGTAAGTCAAAAGGCATACTAAAGCTGCCCATATACTTTAGATCTAGGTCTTAAAACAACCTATTGACTTTTATAGGAGAGTGTAGTGAGCATGCTCTGTGATATGTAATAGTTACTGTGCAGGGAGAGGGAGGAGGGAGGAGGAGGTGCTGAACTATCGTCATCATATATTGCCAATTATTAGTTCTCGAGTTACCCTGATGATACAGAGATGACTTCTCACCCTGTACATAGCACAAGCTGAAAAATAAGGCAGTGCCATTGTAGTGTGAGTGTTCAGTGACCAGTGAGCAAACTGCAATATTTTCGTAGCATAGAAAATTTGAAAAAATGTATGTAGCATAAAAACATAAAAGTAATAGTGATGTTTAGTCCATCGATGCAAGTCACAAAGGATACTAAAGCTGGCCATATATTTTAGATCTAAAACAACCTATTAACTTTTATGGGAGAGTGTAGTGAGCATGCTCTGTTATATGTAGTAGTTACTGTGCAGGGAGAGGGAGGAGGGAGGAGGAGGCACTGAACTATCTTCATCATATATTGCCAATAATGAGGTCCTGAGTTATGCTGATGATAGAGAGATGATTTCTCACCCTGTACATAGCACAAGCTGAAAAATAAGGCAGTACCATCATAGTGTGAGTGCTCAGTGACCAGTGAGTAAACTGCAATATTTCTGTAGCTGATAAAATTTTAAAAAATGTATGTAGCATAAAAACATAAAAGTAATAGTGATGTTCAGTCCATAGATGTAAGTCAAAAAGCATACTAAAGCTGCCCATATACTTTAGATCGTGGTCATATTGAGCTTTTTGGGAGAGTGTAGTGAGCATGCTCTGTGATATGTAATAGTTACTGTGCAGGGAGAGGGAGGAGGAAGAAGGAGATGCTGAACTGTCTTCATCATATATTGCCAATGATTAGTTCCTGAGTTACCCTGATGATAGAGAGATGACTTTTCACCCTGTACATAGCAAAAGCTGAATAATAAGGCAGTGCCATTGTAGTGTGAGTGCTCAGTGTGCAAACTGCAATATTTTCGTAGCATAGAAAATTTGAAAAAATGTATGTAGCATAAAAACATAAAAGTAATAGTGATGTTTAGTCCATCAGTGTAAGTCGCAAACCATACTAAAGCTGCCCATATATTTTAGATCTAAAACAACCTATTGACTTTTATGGGAGACAGGGGCGTAGCAATGGGGGAAGCAGGGGAAGCAGCTGCTTTGGGGCCCAGACCCACAAGGGGCCCCCTCAGGATGGAGACTAATTGATTTTTTTTGTCAGGGCCCCCTCAACAGTATTATACAATGACATTATATACAGTGACACTATAGGAAACGGATGGAGCGGCTGTCAGGCCTTGTCTGGGAGAGCTCAATCTTGACTAGTCACAAGAGTGAGGGTTGCATGTGAGTTGTGGGTTGCGAAGAAGTTTCTAGGGGGGCCCCGTTCAAAAATTTGCTGTGGGGCCCAGTTAGTTGTAGTTACGCCACTGATGGGAGACTGTAGTGAGCATGCTCTGTGATATGCAGTAGTTACTGTGCAGGGAGAGGGATGAGGGAGGAGGAGATGCTGAACTGTCTTCATCACCTATTGCCAATGGTGTGGTCTCAACTTAAAGAGATGACTTCTCACCCTACCACCCACCCCACCCCACCCAGCACACAGCACAGCTGAAAAGTAAAGGCAATACCCTTGTATTGTGAGTGCTTAGTAACCAGTGAGCAAACTGCAATATCTCTGTAGCATAGAAGTATAGTATGTGAGCATGCATGTGTATTGGGAGCTGGGAGAGACACCATGCTGACGGTATCGGGAGAGATCGCTATCCCATGTGTATGGCCAGCCTTAGCCTGAAAGAGTTAAACCGCACATTTAGCTCTGCTACATCTATTTTTTTTTACCTTTTTGTTCTTGTGTTTGCTCTGCTATTATATGGGATTGACCATGAGCTGCACTTTCCTGACCTCTTTTCAATCGGGAACGCTCACGGGCGAGTGAATGGAAGAGATTATTTAGGTCAGTGTTGTAACGGGGTTTATCCAATGAGCCCCCGTCGCAAGGAAGCTTCTGTGAATAGAGCCAGGCTTCAGAGGTCTTTTGTTGCTACGAAACGCTTTGTGTGAACACCGTCGAGAGCCACGTGCTGCAGATGTGGACAAAAAAAGGGCCACGCGCAAGCCTTGGAATTGTATTATATGTCGACCCAAACGCCAATAGCGCGGGAGATCGATAACGGTGAATGGAACAGCCGCTTTTGTTCAGTAAGTGGAGCAATTAGCTTATGCTGAGCCTCGCGTGCAGCTTCTGTACAAGGGACGTAAATACAGTAACTTGGCAGAGGACGCGCCAGCTCAACTACCCAATAATATACATGAGAAGTGCTGATTAGACAGCAGGGTGGACATCTTGGCATCTGCTTGCAAAACGCCCGCTCACTGCTTCCCTACCATGATAATACACACTATTTAGTTCCTATTTTTTATTCATTTTTTTGTCAATTATCCGAAGATTTAATGGGTGACATCTGGTCCTTGGAAGGATCACACTTGGAACTCCTGACCAGTTATTGGATATCTTTAGCCTTCCTATAATGGAGACCATTGTATGAGTCAGGAGTGGGCCCAGTTTTCCCACACAGGCTGGTGAGATATGGTGCATAGCAGTTTGGTTGTAGTTGGTATATACACTATATGGACAAAGGTATGGTATAAATACACATTTATCCATCATCACAAAAGTGAGTGCAGCTCTGGAGTATAATACAGGATGTAACTCAGGATCAGTACAGGATAAGTAATGTATGTACACATTGACTGCACCAGCAGAATAGTGAGTACAGCTCTGGAGTATAATACAGGATGTAACTCAGGATCAGTACAGGATAAGTAATGTATGTACACAGTGACTGCACCAGCAGAATACTGAGTACAGCTCTGGAGTATAATACAGGATGTAACTCAGGATCAGTACAGGATAAGTAATGTACGTACACAGTTACTCCACCAGCAGAATAGTGAGTGCAGCTCTGGAGTATAATACAGGATGTAACTCAGGATCAGAACTGGATAAGTAATGTAATTTATGCACACAGTGACTCCACCAGCAGAATAGTGAGTGCAGCTCTGGAGTATAATACAGGATGTAACTCAGGATCAGTACAGGATAAGTAATGTATGTACACAGTGACTGCACCAGCAGAATAGTGAGTGCAGCTCTGGAGTATAATACAGGATGTAACTCAGGATCAGTACAGGGTAAGTAATGTATGTACACAGTGACTGCACCAGCAGAATAGTGAGTTCAGCTCTGGGGTATAATACAGGGTGTAACTCAGGATCAGTACAGGATAAGTAATGTAATGTATGTACACAGTGACTGAACCAGCAGAATAGTGAGTACAGCTCTGGAGCATAATACAGGATGTAACTCAGGATCAGTACAGGATAAGTAATGTATACGTACACGTACATACAGTGAAATCACAAGCAGAATAGTGAGTGCAGCTCTGGAGTATAATACGGGATGTAGCTCAGGACAGGCAATGCATGTACATTGTGACTCCACTTGAGTGCAACTGTCTATCAGTACAGCACTTGTTTATTATGCTGATTATTCTATAGATCACAGTAGCTTTTTAACCTTTTCTATCCAGTTCTATCAATGTTCTCAGACATCAGACATTATAAATGTTATTATATGAATATTCTTAACATCCGGTGAATCTTTACTTCTTAATTGCTCATATTTGAGGCTTTACCCTGGGGAGTGAAATATGATCTTTATCAGGAATCTAAATCTGGACTCAAATGTAACTAAGGAGCAAAGATGAGCAATTAGCATTATGTAGCATTAAGCATTCGTCTGCTCCATGAAGCGTCTGACAGCTCAGGAGGATCAGAGGTGCAGTCCTGGGGGATAATTTTAGCTTCATGACCCAGCAAGAAACATTGTCCAGACACATGCAGAGCGCACCGCTCTCCTGACGTCCATGAAAACAGTTTGTTATGACGCTAGTAAGTCCAGATAGAAACCTGTGTTCATGATTCATTCAATTACCTCACCTAATTTATGTAAATGAGGATCTATTAGCATCGAGAACCAGGAAAGCAGGAGTTTAGCAGGCTTCGGTCTGGACCACTGTGAGATGTGTACTTTAGCTCAGCTTTTCCATATAATGTTGTAGATTCCAATCTATTATAAGCACTCGGGGGCATAAAAAACAACAATGGAGCCCTCTACGAAAACATTTAATGGGGCCCCACTCTACCATGACCTCCCTGATTCCAGAACATGAAAACCTTAGGATTTAGTTTGGTCTCCTTAATATCATATATTGATGATAAACACAGTGATGTCACAAGTACAGGGACCATAAACACAGTGATGTCACAGTACAGGGACCATAAACACAGTGATGTCACAGTACAGGGACAATAAACACGGTGATGTCACAGTACAGGGATAATAAACACGGTGATGTCACAGTACAGGGATAATAAACACAGCGATGTCACAGTACAGGGATAATAAACACAGCGATGTCACAGTACAGGGATAATAAACACAGCGATGTCACAGTACAGGGATAATAAACACAGCGATGTCACAATACAGGGATAATAAACACAGCGATGTCACTGTACAGGGGTAATAAACACAGCGATGTCACAGTACAGGGATAATAAACACAGCGATGTCACAGTACAGGGATAATAAACACAGCGATGTCACAGTACAGGGATAATAAACACAGTGATGTCACATTACAGGGATAATAAACACAGCGATGTCACAGTACAGGGGTAATAAACACAGCGATGTCACAGTACAGGGATAATAAACACAGCGATGTCACAATACAGGGATAATAAACACAGCGATGTCACAGTGCAGGGATAATAAACACAGCGATGTCACAGTGCAGGGATAATAAACACAGCGATGTCACAGTGCAGGGATAATAAACACAGCGATGTCACAGTACAGGGATAATAAACACAGCGATGTCACAGTACAGGGATAATAAACACAGCGATGTCACAGTACAGAGATAATAAACACAGCGATGTCACAGTACAGGGATAATAAACACAGCGATGTCACAGTACAGGGATAATAAACACAGCGATGTCACAGTACAGGGATAATAAACACAGCGATGTCACAGTACAGAGATAATAAACACAGCGATGTCACAGTACAGGGATAATAAACACAGTGATGTCACAGTACAGAGATAATAAACACAGCGATGTCACTGTACAGGGATAATAAACACAGTGATGTCACAGTCCAGGGATAATAAACACAGTGATTTCACAATACAGGGTTACTGATCAGAATGCACACATGCAGTCCTCAGACTTGTTCTGAGCTTCTCCTATGAGGCTGTGATATATCTGTGTTGTATGCCTCCTCTGATGATATATAGCAGATCTCATAACAACGGTGTGTTTAATCAGACAGTTCAGTAAAGTCTTTATTATGCACAGGGGACATCCTGTTCTCATCGGTCATTACATCAGCCATGGCTTCTTTGGGGTCAACGTGATATTTACTGTTTCATTGTTAAAGGGAGAGGATATTATTTAGGATCTGCTTATTACTGGACTGTAATTACTCTTGGACTCAGGGTTAGTACACTGGTGTGAGTTCTCTAACCATCTGTCTGCCATCTTCATGGTGGGACCTCTTAGGGCCACCACTGGTCAAGCAGATGCTCAGCACTGACTCTTGCAAGTCAAAGCAGATCTGATAAATGTAAAAATTAATACATCTCATCGATTTTATTTAACGATTTTTTACTAAATACTTTGATTCTGGCTTCTTGTAGCCATCACTAGGGAAGCTAATTGAAGGTAGATTTAGATAGAACTGAACTATAGCTCTGTCTTTAGTAAGCTGATAAGCTCCTCTGTAATGATCATTCTTTCATTTTTACACCCCCTGATATTCAGTTTACAACCCGCTCATAGTTTGACATTTCTCATATGGCCCTGCCCCAGCCAATAACATATGTTGGCTGTTAGATCTGTGTGTTCAGGATGCTGCTGTCTTCACTTGCTCTCATGGATTACTAAAGCTTCACTCCTGGGCTGATTTCTCTTTCTACAGCTCATCAGGGATCCCTTGTGTCCCTTCTGGTAGCCATCACTAGGGCAGCTAATTGAAGGTACATTTATATAGATCCTATAGAACTGAATTATAGCTTTGTCTTTAGTAAGCTGATAAGCTCCTCTGTAATCATCATTCTTTGATTTTAACAACCGCTGATATTCAGTTTACAACCTGCTCCTAGTTTCAGACATTTGTCTTATGCCCTGCCCCATCCAATAACACTTGTGGAATGTTACATCTGTGTGTTCAGGATGCTGCTGTCTTCACTTGCTCTCATGAATTATTGAAGCTTCACTCCTGGACTGATTTCTCCTTCTACAGCTCATGAGGGATCTCCTGTCCCTTCTGCTGACAGTCACTTATGGAGAGGGTTTATTCCTCCTACCTCTACATTGCTCTACACTTGTACACAGCCGGGATGGCTTCCCTCTTGCATACTGCCTTGTGTGTGTTTTCCTAGTTTTCTATATTCCATGTGATCTGCTCTCCTTGGATGCTTTCCTAGAGCGAGGCAAGGGGGTTTCCACACTCTATTTTGCTGTTTACAAACTTCACCCCTAATACTAGAGGGGGGTACAGAGAGCAGCACTCTAATTTTCTTTTTCAAATTCAGCCGCTAGGTGAAGGACTTGCACAGACTCTGCAGAGGCAAAATGGTAGGAAATGTTTAATGAAGACTATTCACAAAGTTTGTTAAATTTTGCATTTAGAAAGCAAATGAACAATAACAAAAAAAAAATAAAAATCAGTGCAAAGCCTAACCATAGCCTAACGCCCTAACCCTTAATATTTTACAATACCGCACCTGACCACATGGAGTGCTGTAGCCATTGAATGGTCATGAGAAATGGAGAACACAAAACTCTTTCATTCAGACATATAAAATACTGTAATGCACCACCTACAGGTAACATTATGAACTGCGGTGTTATATTCTCTGCTTTTCAAATTGTGCATTATTAGTTTGATATAAATATCTGCTGTATCTGCTGGGGGCTCATAAATCAGTGCAGAATAGTATATATGTATACTCCATAGTATAGGATGACTGGTAACATTTTGTTCACTGTTCTACTGTTTTCATTTTTTTTCACATGATGCCAGGATCTGGCATTTATGCTAGTATTAAGCGCTAGTCACCTGTACAGCTTGCTGAGAGCATCTATTTTTCAGGAGCGTCTTGGTAAATGATGTGTTAAGTGCATCCACTCTCTAGGAGGAGGTCAGCTCCTGCTAATGGCCGGTATTAATCCCGCCAGAGCGTTTAGCGACATTTTGCTTACAAGAGTTTCAAAATAAGTGACCAATTTATTCTGATAGAAAGAGGCAAAACTGGGCATTTATCATACTTACGATAATGTCCATTACTTTCCAGTAATACAAATGCGCCACCTTGTGGCTTCAATGGTCATTACAGCTGTTAAATGTGGTTATGTTTTATTAATATCATTTTCATTATTTGTTATTTATTATTATTACTATAATCATAATCAGCATCATAATTATTACCTATTATTATCACTACAATTATATATATTTATAGTCTGAGAAAAAAAAAACTTCCACATAGTCTTGGCTTTTTCCATTGACCCGAGAGGGTTCAGAAATTTGTCTCTTTCCATAAGCTATTAGAATTTTTACCTACTTAAAGGGGTTACCCTGTTTTAGTATTATTAAGTTTGCCATAACTTTTGACTCTTGTACAACATCCTCGAGAATGCAGAAAAAAACTCGGCATATGAATACATAGCTCTGTTTATAGTATGCAGCACACGTACAAATGGGATAAAACTCAATATTTTTAACCTTTAACCCTTTGTAGTGAACATCCTTGGAGTTTAATGTGTTCCAAACCCAAGTGGATATTAGTCAAAGCCCATGCTAGAAGTAAATGGTAAAACGCTGGCTTTCCTGAAGTCACCACTAGAGGGAGCTCAGGAACTTAATGGATATTAGTGAGAGCAATTCATAAACATTATGCAGTGAGCTCCCTCTAGTGGTGACTTCAGAAAAAAATGAATTTTATAATTTACTTATGTTCAGGTGGATTTGGAGCTCCGTATTAGAAACAAACAGAACTCCTACTGCTAGAGAAATATTAAAGAATAACAGAACATAGTTTTGAACCTATTTACGCAAAAAATAATGGATATTTACTTGAAGAAATGATAACCTGCAGGGTTAAAGTAAAAATTTACGTTAAAACAGCTTCTGACAGTTTCCCCTTAAATATTCCTTCTTCTCCTACTGCAGATATTAGATTAAGAACAGTTTATCATAAGAAGTCCCCATTGAGCGTTTGTTTTTCTATACTCCGCCCCAAACCACGCTCTAAATTTTATATTGATGCCTCATCAGCCAATCAGATCCTCCAGAGGATCCGTTATACGTTCTTCAGCATTAAACAAAGCCGTGTATATATTAGACTGCAATTAGAGGAGGTTGTAATTGGCCTACGATGAAATCAGTGCAATGTAGATGCTTGCCAGTAAGTAACGGGAGGTGAGAAAGTGATGGGTATTTAGAGCAAGGCGGACAGAGAGTTCGCTTAGTCAGCGTTTACCATTAGGATTGCAAAAAAATATAAAAATCAGCTGATTTATATTTATTATAACTTGTTAATGTGAAATTTAGTTTATTTACTAAGGAATTCATATACCGGTGCAGATAAAGTATCACTTTGAACCTCAAGATGTAGCAAACTTAAAGGGGATGTCCGTGTTTTAACAATGTGGGGTTTTATGGGCATTATATATTGATGACATCAATATCAGATCATTGGGGGTCTGACTTCTAGCACCCCTGCCAATCAACACATCATCTCATCATTAGCACCGCAGCCTCCTCATAGTATACCAAGCACAGCGCCATACATTGTATAGTGGCTGCGCTTGGTATTGCAACTTGAATGAGAGTGAGCTGTACAGAGACCATGTGACTGATGGACGTGACATCACAGGCTGAGTAAGAGGCTGTATTGCCAGTAGTCGGACCCCTGAGGATAGGTCATCAGTATTTAATTCCCGGAAAACCCGTTAGAGTTCTGGATTCTGAAATCACTGCACAAAGCAATTTTGTTGCAATATGTACCATAATTTGCAGCATTATTTATGCTAAAGCCACAATTTCCATAAAGTATTTGGACAATTTGAGGCCTCGGGCTCCAGGGGGCCATCAGAACCACTCATACTGACACCATGACATTTTTAGGTCCAGCATTCTGTGCTAATTACTTTCTTCATCATAATCGTTAAGTGATAGAACTCCATATTTCTGATTCCCCTGTCTAAACATAATTATACAATAAAATTCTGACTTACTGCGGTCAACACTAGAGGGAGCTCAAGATTGTACTGCATACAGGTTTCTGATTGACATCTATGTGTAGACAGTATGCAGTCAGCGCCTGAGCTCCCTCTAGTGGTGAATTCAGAAAGGCAGAAATGTATCATTTCATTAAAATATATGAAGGCGATTTGGAGACTGTTGTTCATGACATTCAATGCGGGGAACGCTCTCTGTGTTCTTGTATGCAAATACAAGTTTTCCATCTCTGAATGTAAACTGACAGCAAGCAGAGATCCTGAAAAGCATAAGCTGCCTATATGTGACATATTCAGTCATTATACTCTGTGATGTACATCATCTTGTGTACAGTGCTGTCCCCACACTCTTCTTGCCAGTCTGTAGTCCCTCAGGGTGGGATTATGCAAATGATTCTATAAATTAGCTTATTAGTATGCGTGCCAGTGGGGACTTTTATTTGCATATGTAATATTTATGCTAATGAGCTTCCAGACCTTGTATTTTCTGTAATAAACCATCATCTACACAAGGTGCTGGTGCAGACTGCACAAAATATCCAGTATGGAATGAGATAAACTTCAGGTTAATTAACGTACAACGTGCCTAAAAATTCTCTAGGACTGTGGGCTGACAACAAGCATTACTTTGTGTCTCTGACAACCTCTGGACATGCTTTGCCTACATATTTGATAAAAGTAAGACAGCACTGACTCCTTCCACTAATAGTCTAGAGCAGGGGTCAGCAACCTGCGGCACTCCAGCTGCTGTGACACTACAACTCCCATCGTGCACACTTAGTCGGCTGTTCTTTTAAGTCCTATAGAAATGAAAGGAGGATCTTGGGAGTTGTAGTGTCAGAACAGCTGGATTGTCGGAGGTGTTGATCAATGGACTGGACCATTTTCCTTTCTGACAACAGCCACAGGCTCCATCCAGTTAATCTTTGACAACTGCCAACCAAGTTGTCCCTGACAACTATAGAACATAGGCTCTGTCCACTGCTACAATGACCATAAAACACAGACTACACCTTGTTCATCCCTGACAACAGTTATAAAGGATAGACTACACCCAGTCCGTAAAACAGGGACTACGCCCAGTCCATCCCTGAAAACAGCCATAAAACCTAGACAACACTCAGTCCATCCCTAAAAACATCCTTGAAACACAGACTACACCCAGTCCATCCCTGACAACAGCCATAAAACACAGACTACACCCAGTCCATCCCTGACAACAGCCATAAAACACAGACAACACCCAGTCCATCCTTGACAACAGCCATAGAGCACAGACTACACCCAGTCAATCCCTGACAACAGCCATAAAACACAGACTACACCCAGTCCATCTCTGACAACCGCCATAAAACACAGACAACACCCAGTCCATGCTTGACAGAAGCCATAGAGCACAGACTACACCCAGTCCATCCTTGACAACAGCCGTAGAGCACAGACTACTCCCAGTCCATCCCTGACAACAGCCATAAAACACAGACTACACCCAGTCCATCCTTGACAACAGCCGTAGAGCACAGACTACACCCAGTCCATCCCTGACAACAGCCGTAGAGCACAGACTACACCCAGTCCATCCCTGACAACAGCCATAAAACACAGACTACACCCAGTCCATCCTTGACAACAGCCGTAGAGCACAGACTACTCCCAGTCCATCCTTGACAACAGCCATAAAGCACAGACTACACCCAGTTCATCACTGACAACAGCCATAAAGCACATACTACTCCCAATCCATCCCTGACAACAGCCATAAAACACAGACTACACCCAGTCCATCCCTGACAACAGCCATAAAGCACAGACTACACCCAGTTCATATCTGACAACATTGATAAAGCACAGACTGAACCCAGTTCATGCCTGACAACACCCAGGTGACACTAATTCTATCACTTCATCTTTGACAACCCCACAGTCTGCATATAGATGACTCTGCCAGCTGCTGATAAAAGCCAGATAACATAGGATGCAAACATTTCATGTCTGACAACAGCCATGCAGAACATCCCTTCATCTTTTCATCTCTGACACCAACCTGACAACACACACGGTCAGTTTGTTTCTGACAACACTGGACTACACAGGCTCCACCCGGTTAGTCTTTCTTAACATTACGAGGCACAAGGAAATCCCAAGTTACTGTACGGTGTCTATAAGAAAAGCAAGGCTGCATGTATCCACGTCCCTTTAACTGTTCTCCTCATTACTTTCCGCCCAAAATATCAGCAGCCCCTTGAGCTGCACTGTAATGTGATCAATCAGTAGAGGCCTGACAAGTACAGTCACCTAATAACACCGCAAACACTGAAATACATGAGAGGGAGAGGAAGCAAGCAAGTAACAAGCAGCAGGAATCACAAGTAATGTGGCCACACTATGCAGAAATATTCTTGTACATAGAAGCAGTATTATACTAGTTATATTCTTGTACATAGGAGCAGTATTATAGTAGTTATATTCTTGTACATAGGAGCAGTATTATAGTAGTTATATTCTTGTTACATAGGAGCAGTTTATAGTAGTTATTATTTTGCTACTAGGAGCAGTATTATACTAGTAGTATATTCTTGTACATAGAGCAGTATTATAGTAGTTATATTCTTTGTACATAGGAGCGTATTATAGTAGTTATAGTTCTCTTGTACATAGGAGCATTATTATAAGTAGTTATTATTCTTGTACATAGCCAGTTATTATAGGTAGTTATATTCTTCTACATAGGAGCAGTATTACTAGTTATATTCTGTACATAGGAGGCAGATTTTATAGTAGTTATATTTCTTGTACACTAGGGAGCAGTATTTATTAGTAGTTAGTTATATTTCTTGTACATTAGGAGCATTATTATAGTAGTTATATTCTTGTACATAGCGAGGCAGTATTATAGTAGTTATATTCTTGTACTAGGAAGCAGTATTTTATAGGTAGTTATATTCTTCTACATAGGAGGCAGTATTATAGTAGTTATATTCTTGTACATAGGAGCAGTATTATAGTAGTTATATTCTTGTACATAGGAGCAGTATTATAGTAGTTATATTCTTGTACATAGGAGCAGTATTATAGTAGTTATATTCTTGTACATAGGAGCAGTATTATAGTAGTTATATTCTTGTACATAGGAGCAGTATTATAGTAGTTATATTCTTGTACATAGGAGCAGTATTATAGTAGTTATATTCTTGTACATAGGAGCAGTATTATAGTAGTTATATTCTTGTACATAGGAGCAGTATTATAGTTAGTTATATTCTTGTACATAGGAGCATATTATAGTAGTTATATTCTTGTTACATAGGAGCAGTATTATAGTAGTTATATTCTTGTACATAGGAGCAGTATTATAGTAGTTTATATTCTTGTACATAGGAGCAGTATTATAGTAGTTATATTCTTGTACATAGGAAGCAGTATTATAGTAGTTATATTCTTGTACATAGGAGCAGTATTATAGTAGTTATATTCTTGTACATAGGAAGCAGTATTATAGTAGTTATATTCTTGTACATAGGAGCAGTATTATAGTAGTTATATTCTTGTACATAGGAGACAGTATTATAGTAGTTATATTCTTGTACATAGGAGCAGTATTATAGTAGTTATATTCTTGTACATAGGAGCAGTATTATAGTAGTTATATTCTTGTACATAGGAGCAGTATTATAGTAGTTATATTCTTGTACATATGAGCAGTATTATAGTAGTTATATTCTTGTACATAGGAGCAGTATTATAGTAGTTATATTCTTGTACATAGGAGCAGTATTATAGTAGTTATATTCTTGTACACAGTGGCAGAATTATAATATTTTCTTGAAAGTAGAGGAGCAGTATTGTAGTAGTTAAAGACATTTAAGTTTTTGATTTTCCTACATTGTAAGACTAAAATATCAACTAAAATATGTCCTCAGCTGGACATGAAATATAGATGAGGTGGTCTGTCTACTACTGGCTGGCAGCAAATTAATTTAAATTGTATTTGTATGACATGAGTAACGACAACACTCTGTAACATAATTTTGTGGATGTCTTACTGATTTCATTTGAGTACAAGTCAATCTCTTGAAGTCATTTATTTTAATGAGAGGATAAACGGTTTAGCATGCTTGAGTGGCTCAGTGGTTTGTCATAGTGTAGAAAATGCGAATTATTATATTAAGCTTTAGACTAAAAAAAAAAAAAAATAGCTTGACACGCTGTAATGTATTGCAGTTAATGGCACACTCCTATGTGATTGATTCACTTTCTTTTCTCATGTTACATTTTACAAGTGAAAAACCAAGAATAAGTTTATGATAGCGGAACCAATATTCTCCAGATATGTTCTTGTTTAGTCCTATAAACCCATTGTTACAGCTTGGGCATCCTTGACCGGATCCTGTAACCTGCATAGCACAAAAGGGGTCTTTTTAGACCACCTCAGGCAGAGGCATGCACAGAAATTATAAAGTTTAGGTGCAAAACTGAAAATAGGCCTCAGTCTCCACTGAAAATTACTATTCCTTAAACGGGTTGTCTGGCTTAGGAGACGGCAACCTTAATGGTTGGAATGGTGGTGTTGTTCTAGTATATGTGACAACTGAGGTCAGTGGTTGGCAGCAGCGGTAACAAGCCACTTTCAGTATAGTGGGGGCCGCAAGCAGCATGCAATGGAGCATTGGTGCGGGAATGGTGGGGCTGCAGATAGGATTACCTCTCCAGGTCTTTTGTACTGTGCAGCAGGTTTATAAATGTTATATGTTCTGGTAGTACCTCGTTTGTTTCTTGCACTGTGCAGCAGGTTTTTTAATTCTCCATATTCTTGTTCTACCTCTCAAGTTTTTTTGCACTTTTCCCCAGGTTGTGAAATTCTCTATGTACAGTATGTTATTACCACTCCAGTTTCTTGCACTGTGCAGCAGGTTTTTAAATTTTCCATATTCCTGTATTACCACTCTAGTTTCTTGCATTATGCAGCAGGTTTCTGAATTCTCCATGGTCATGCACTACCACTCCACTTTCCTGTATCGTGCAGCAGGTTTCCATTCACCGTGCTCATGCTGTACTTCTCCAGTTTGCTTTTATATTGTGTATCAGGTATCTAAAGCCTCCATGTTCCTGCTCAACCTCTGAAAGTTTCTTGCCCTGTGCAGCAGGTTTCTAAATTCTCCATGTTCCTGCACTACCACTCCAGTTTCTTTTAATGAGCAGTGGGTTTCTAAATTCTCCATGTTTCTGTTCTGCCTCGCAAGTTTCTTGCACCGTGCAGCAGGTTTTCTAAATTCTCCATGTTCCTTCACTACTAGAGTTGAGCAAACGTGCTCGTAATGAGCACTGTACTGCTCGGATCCCCTGCGCTCGCATGGGCGCAGCCATCCGGATCCGTCCTCCTCACCCGACGGATCCGGATGCCTGCGCCCATGCGAGCACAGGGGATCTGAGCAGTACAGTGCTCGTTACAAGCACGTTCGCTCAACTCTATTCACTACCACTCCAGTTTCTTCTACTGTGCAGCAGGTTTTTACATTTTCAATATTCCTGTATTACCACTCTAGTTTCTTGCACTGTGCAGCAGGTTTCTAAATTCTCCATGTTCCTGCACTACCACTCCATTTTCTTGTACTGTGCAGCGGGTTTTTACATTCTTCATGTTCCTTCACTACCACTCCAGTTTCTTGCACTGAGCAGGTTTTTTTTTTTTTTTTTTTACATTTTCCCATTTCCCACATTTTTATAATGTGCAGCAGGTTTTTGCTCAACCTCTAAAAGTTTCTTGCGCTGTGCAGCAGGTTTCCAAATAATCCATGTTCCTGCTCTACCTCTCAAGTGTTTCACGCTCTAAATTCCAAAAGTCCTATCAGTTGTTTTGACCATTCATGACTTGGCTAAATGAGAAGACTTTGCGCAACTGTCTAGCTGAATCTAGGACTTCAGGGAGACATGGCCTATATGATTGTCTACTGCTAGAGTATATGGGAAGAAACCCCCCCTATGAGATTTCCCTGCTGGCTTTGGCTACAGACTGGCTGCATAGGCCGCCCCAGTAATTCTTATAGTTCACTTGAGATTCATGTTCTTTTTAGGAAGTGATACAAACAACTGTTCCCATTGTGTACAAAAACTGTTATCTAGTGCATTACACAATAACAATAGCGTTTTATGGGCCAGTGGCATTTACTCTGCCCGCTCGGTCGACTGACAACAAAGCATCTAGTGAAGTGTCAGTCAAAGCTCTGTGACTGGGATGTAGTCATTAGCCAGGAGGTGACCATGCCCATGAGTCACAACAGTAAGGGGCTTTGCCTTTGGGCACACATAATTATAATGTTGTGGAGAATGGTGATTACCCCGAGCTCTAGAAAGAAGAAAATGAGCATAAAACGGAGCAGAGACAATGTTGTTATTGTGCTGATCACTGCCCTGGTATCTAAGTATCCCTTGAGTAGGTAGATCATTATATTAATTCTTTATAATATGTTATCTTAAAGGGACAGATTAATCATAAATGTGCATTTTGCAACATTTCATAATTCGGTGTCTTCAGGAAAGAACTATGCAGGATCAGAACTACACACTCAATCAGAATAGTGATAGAGCAGAGGAGGAGTGGGTTGATCTTGTGGAAGACAGTGACTTAGGCCTCTTTCACACTAGCGTTAGCACGGATCCGGCACCTAAGCGGCGCTCCGGCCCCACACATGTTGACAAAAATACATACAGAAATACATACAGACATACATACAGACATACATACAGACATACACACACAAACACATACAGAAATACATACAGAAATACATACAGAAATACATACAGAAATACATACAGACATACACACACAAACACATACATACTTACATACTCCAGCCCGGGACGCCGGCAGCACGTATTCACGCGCCTCCTGCGCGCAGTGATGACGATTCCCCACAGTGCCCTCTGCTGGGCGCAGTGGGGAAACGTCATAGCTGCGCGCAGAAGGCGCGTGAAGACATGCTGCCGCGTCCCTGCCTGGAGTATGTGAGTATGTATGTGTATGTATGTCTGTATGTATGTATGTATGTATTTCTGTGTATCCGGATCCGGAATGACCCCCCATTGCAAGTCAATGGAGGACAGATCCGGATTACTGGTGTGTCACACCAAACGGATCTGTCCCCATTGACTTTCATTGGGGGTCATTCCGGATCCGGCTTGGTGCGGATGCCAGGACCGGAGAGAAAACCGCAGCATGCTGTGGTTTGTTCTCCGGTCTGAAGACGGAACGGAATGCTTTCAGGAGCCTCCGTTGTCTTCAGTTCAGTTTTTTTTTTTTTTTTTTTTTTTATAAGTTTTTTATTTTATGTAAATAACAAGGAATGTAACATACATTTCGTACATTTCAGATCAGATAATAGAATCAGAATATAACATACTTCAGGTTACAGAACATGTTATGTAACTAACAACAATAATCATGTGTCTCCAGTAAGCTCTAATACTTTGTTTCTCTTCCCCCAAGGTCATATAATGACGTAACTTCAAGTTGTAGGAGTATATCACAAGGTCCCCTGACGTAGACGTCCTAATGACCCTTTTAAATCTTCAGTATAGTACCAAGCGGTGTGCAAGAAGGGAGTCATTACTACTGTGATTTCCCCCTGTGTTAATGCTGTAACAATAAAACGTTTCCATCTCTTAAAGAACTTTTTCGTGGATGTGTGTTTTTTGGACTCTGCATCAAGTCTCTCTAAATACATATATTGCCTCAGTTGGTTAATCACTTCAATAGTAGACGGCATACTGGGCGATAGCCAATGCTGCAATAATGCCCTTTTAGCTGCCAATAGGGTTATATGGACTAATGGTGGGAACATGGCCCCCCTATCTGTGGCCGAATCGATAGGAGCTGGTGAGTGAAACAGTAGTGTCAGTGGGGCAAATTGGAGAGGTTTCTGCCATAGTTTTTGTATCAAGGATAAAACATCCTTCCAGAAAAGTTGTACTTTTGGGCATGCCCAAATACAGTGGTACAGATCAACCAAGTCCTTTTGGCATTTTGGACATTGTGTTATCCTATCAGGCTTAGAGTCTGATTTTGGGACCTGAAAAGCATAAATAGCCGCATGCATCAGTCTGAACTGAGTGCCTCTCCAGATTTCACTGATAATATGCTTTCTCACCAGCTGTAGCCCCTCCAGCATCCTAGCTGAGACATCTGTTGATTTTAAAATGCTCTCCCAATATGAGAAAGACATAGGTCTAGATAAGTCTGTACTTTTAGCTACCAGTGATTGATATAGCCCAGAGATAGTGTTCCTTGCTCCCTGCCCCCCAATCCATTTATCAAATTGATTATCCATGATCTCCAATGAATAATCTCGCAGGTGTTTCCCGCAATAGGCCCTTACTTGAGCATATTGAAGGACCTGAGATCCTGTCAGTAAATATTTTTGGTTGATTTCCTCCAGTGTAAGAAGCCGTGGCTGAGAGGTATGTAAGATATCTTTAAGTAGGTAATATTCCTTGACTTCTCCACTGTTGGAAAAATTTATTCTGCTGTCCAGCAGGAAAATCAGGTAGACTCCATAGAGGCATGTACTTAGATATTTTAAATGAGAGCTGGAATTCTTTTCTCAACGCCTTCCAAGCTGCGATTGTGTCTCTCAAGACAACCGACTGTTTAATACGAGACGGTAAGGCGCTGTATGAGGTATGCAGTATCGCAGGGAGGGTATATGGAGAAGCCAGCTCCAGCTCCAATCTGGTATTGGAATAATGACACATGTTATGTAACCAGTCTGCTACATGACGTCCTATTACAGGCCAAGTTATAGTATCTGATGTTTGGGAAGTTAAGTCCCCCTTTTTCCACCGGTTTCATTAATTTTTTAATGCTATGCGAGGACGCTTACCCATCCAAAGGAATTTCACAAATGCTGAGTTGAGGCTCTGGATATCTCTATGCTTAAGGAGTATAGGAATTGTCTGAAGAGGATACAGAAGTTTTGAAAAAACTCATCATCTTCACCAAATGTACCCTGCCTGTTAGATTAATGGGCAATGTTTCCCACCTTTTAAGTTCTTCTATTATTTTTTTGACCAATGGTGGGTAATTTAGTGCATACAGTGAGTCAGGATTCCTTCCTATTTTAATCCCTAGATAAGTCACGTAGGTGTTAGAAACCTGAAAGCCCAGTTTCTCTTATTGTTCGGTGTCTTCCGCCGAAAAGGATGTCAGACCCAGTATTTCACATTTAGAGATATTCAATTTGAAGCCCGAAAAAGAGCCAAAATGGTTTATGTGATTTATCACCCTCCCTAGTTCAATCAGGGGATCTTCATAAACAGCAGAATATCATCTGCGAAAAAATGCTGCCTTGACCATCTGCTTTCCCACTGGTAGGCCAGAGTATAGAGTCCCCCTTCCAACTACGGAGAAGAGGTTCTAATGCTATATGAACAATAGGGTGACAGGGGGCACCCCTGTCGCGTTCCTCGTTGTAGAGTAAGCAGTGAAGATCTGAAGTCCCGGTAAACAGATCTGGGCCACAGAAGTGGAATATAACTCTCTCAAGAACGTGCGGAACTTCCCCTGGAATCCCATTCTATCCAGAACTAGGTTCAGCCATCGCCAGCGCACCTTATCAAAAGCTTTTTCTGCATCAAGAGCCACAAGGGCTCCTTTATTGTCCGGCGATGGCTGACTCTCGCCCAGTCCAGCACCGAGAGGGTTTTTCTCAGGTTAGTGACTGCTGCTCTGCCCTTGATGAAACCTACCTGACTAGGTCCTATCAGCTGGGGTAAGAATTGGGCTAGTCGGTTCGCTATAATTTTAGTCAGGATCTTAAGATCCTGATTAATCATGATATGGGCCGATATGAGCCTGGTAAATCCGTGTCCTTCCCTGGTTTTGGTAAAAGGCGTATATAAGACAGGTTAGCACTTTTTGATGGGGGGTTCCCCTGCATTAAGGATTGTAAATATGCGGTTAAAGGTTGTGCAATATTATGTTTCAAAACTTTGTAAAAGTCAGCTGGAAACCCGTCGGGTCCTGGTGCCTTTCCCCCTTGGAGACTCCCTATAGTGGCGAGAACTTCCTCTTTAGTAATTTCTTTGTTTAGCAACGCTAAATCCTCCTGAGATACCACCGGTATATTGACATCGCTCAGATAGGTAGCCCCCGCGTTCTCATCAAAACTTCCTTATCTGAATACAAAGTGGTATAAAACTGATGGAATAGTTGCACAATCTGTTTCGGGTCATTATGTAAATTTCCCCCCGCATCTCTCACAGCCGGAATGTGAATTGTACGTTTTTGACCCTTTGCAAGATTTGCCAATATTCTGCCAGATTTATTTCCATGTCTAAATAATTTAGACTCTTGATATGACCGGCTCAGCTGTTCCTTCCTGTCTAAAGTATGTTCATATGACTCCCTAGCTGATTTCCACTCTGCCAGAGAGCTCTGAGATGGATAAATTTGGTGTCTAGTGTACGCCTCTCTCAATGCTTTGCTCAATGTTTGCAACTGGGCGTGAAGACGCTGTTTAGTTGTTTTTACATAGGCCATAATTTTCCCTCTTATGACCGCCTTTCCTGCTTCCCAAAATAGGGATGGATTGTCCTCATGCTCAGCATTGTGATATCCATAGTCCGTCCACCAACCCTGTAGTTGTTCAATGAAAGACTCATTTCTGGCCATGTTTGAGGGAAATCGCCATACAAAATCCGTACCCCCACTCCGAACATCCTCAAGATCCACCAGAAGCGGTGCATGATCAGAAATGAGCATAGGGCTGATTTCAGTGTATAGTGCTCTACTCACCATCGAGTTATTCAGTAAAACATAATCGATTCTCGACCAAGATTGTCCTGAGTGGGAGTAATGGGTGTATTCCCTACTATCTGGATGCTGGCTTCTCCATATGTCTGTTAGGGATAAATCTGTAATGAAATCCTTTAACACAGTATTCTGTTTAGCTGAGCTCTGCTGGTGCAGTGATGCCTTTCTATCCTCTAATGGGTCATGAGTGATATTCAAATCTCCCGCTATTATAATATTACGGTGTGAATCGGCTTGCAGAGTTGTATGAAGCTCTGAGAAAAATCGTGCCTGATTAGCATTAGGGCCATATACGTTGTACATACTGAGTTCCCCCGCCGGTGTGTCCAATACGACATGTAACAGTCTCCCCTCCTGATCTGAGACCTGACTTTTAATGCGATGGATCACGTGTTTGGCTATCAACAATAGTACACCTCCCTTCCTACCAGCGGCCGGGGATCCTAGCACCTCGCCCACCCAGTGTTTTTTCATTCTAAAGTAATCCTCACTATGGAGGTGTGTTTCCTGAAGAAACGCAATATCCGTTTTAAGACGCTTCAGATGGTTAAGGATCTTAGTGCGTTTTTGCGGGGACCGCAGTCCTTTAACATTCCATGAGACTATTCGCATATTGTATAATGATGCCAGGTATAAGTAGCATAGATGTGAAAGTGACTATTAATAAATGTATCATGACTTGGGGGGCTTGGCACTAGGATCCGAGACCGAAAATGCCCTGGAGACAATACATGAAAACAGTGTGTAAACCGAAAAACAGAACATAATATAACTAAAAAAATTTGAGTCACCTCCCCTCTATCCTGGAGCATTGTATAGTGTGACCTCCTTTTTTCCAGCATGTGGAACCCCGTCAACCCACCTAGATCTCCCCCCCGGCCATGAGATCTTTATCCTCTGCTTCCCTTCCCCCAATCTCTAACCCCCACCAATTTTTACTCATAACAACCACTAGATTTATGGGACCCACATCCCCTATCAAGATCACCTGAATTACACTGTCCCATGGGTGTAAGTGAATGATGGAAAGCAGTGATGATGAAAAAGTCATTCCTCTAGTTGTCCCGTTCTTGGTGTCTTCGGCGGTCGCTGGGCTCTTGGACTCGGACTGCGGCGTCGGTCCCTTTGGGTCGGCTGTGAGAGTCCCATCCGAGGGTGTGGGTCCTCCAGGTTAGGTCTGTTTAGCCATGTTGCAATATCGGCTTCAGCTTCTTGTGGGTTCGTGTAAGATCTTTGGCGACCATCCAGGTCGGTGACCCGCAACACAGCTGGATACGTCAATTGAAAACGAACTTTTTTTTGGAATAATTCCGTACATAGTCGGCTAAAGGCCTTTCTTTTCTTCGAGACTTCTGCGGAATAGTCAGCGAATAGTAACACCGAGGCCCCATCTATTAGCAACGGTTGTCTGAGGCGACGATACGCTCTCATCACGGCGTCTTTATCTGCATAGTCCAAATACCGCGCTATTACTTGCCGCGGCCTTTCAGGGCCTTGGGTCGGTCTTTGCTGTCTGGCACAGAAGGGCCTTTCCGGCCCGATGCGGTGGGCCCTCTCAACCTTGAAGGGGCCTTCCAAGTCCAGTAGTACTGGGATCTGTACTGCAAAAATATGCGCTAGCGTGCTCGGCGGCGTGCTCTCCGGCAGGCCCACAAGGCGGACATTATTTCTGCGCGACCTGTTTTCGAGGTCTTCGATCCGCTCGTTTAGTCTGAAAGTATCCTGCAGCAGCTCGCGTACTCTCACATGTGTTTCTGCTATGTCATCTTCTGCAGAGGATATTCTGCGTTCCGCTTCAGCCATCCTCTCCCCTTGATTCGCGACTTCCTTCTGGAGTGACTGTAAGGCTTTAGATATAGTAGCAGATAGCGTGGTCTGTATATCAGGGGTTATTTTTTTGGCCACTTCAATGGCCAGCTTTTTGTAATTAATATGTAGAGAGGACACCGAACCTGTGTCCGATTCTTGTCGTTCATCATCGGATGCTTCTTCTATATCTGGCGACGGTCGCGCTGGCGCCATCTTTTCCCGCCTCTTGGTGGGAGACATGATCTATCGTCGCTCCGATAAGCTGTGGCAACGTTTATCCGGTCAGCTATGTCCTCTTATCAGGTGCTGAGTACCCTCCGGTTGCTTCAATAGCCGAGGGGGGCTGATATGTCTGCAGGTTTTGAATTTTGCTGTGGTGTCGGCGGGAGCTCCTCTCTCCTGCTTCTCTACATGCTGGCGCCGGAACCGGAAGTCCCTTCAGTTCAGTTTTGTCCCCATTGACAATGAATGGGGACAAAACTGAAGCGTTTTTTTCCGGTATTGAGCCCCTATGACGGAACTCAATACCGGAATAAAGAAACGCTAGTGTGAAAGTAGCCTTAACCATTGATAATGTAATGTAAGTGAGAATGCAGTTCATGTGTCATATAATGAATGAGGGAATATAAGATCTTGTACTTGAAGCCAATTAGTTCACTAGGGTAATGAGCATAGCAGGAGAGGAGTGTGCTTGCTTTGACAGAGACAGTGACCAGTCCTCTCATGTAGTTACAGCATGTTACTAAAGAAAGGTATGCGTGCAGTAAGGGCAGTTTGATAAAATGAGTGAGGATAGAACATTCTGCAGCTGAACTCATTTTAGGATTGATGACAGCAGCAGGAGAGGGGTGTGCTGATATTGTGGGAAGTAGTGACCTGTTTACTTGTGATGGTATTGGTGAGATACTGCTACCTACAGCAGGGATAATCTCAGGAGATTAGCTGGAAAATAACACTCTTAAGATAATACAATCATTGAAAATGTTACAGCAGCAGGAGACGAGTGTGCTGGATCCTGTAGGAGACAGTGACCTCTCGAGTCATGATATTAGTGAGAATAGTACTATCTATGGGGCAATCCCATGAGGTTAGCTAGGAAATTACATTTTTAAGCTAATATAATCATTGAAATAATTACAGCAGCAGGAGAGGAGTGTGCTGGATCCTGTAGAAGGAAGTGACCTCTCTACTGATGATATTAGTGAGAATAGTGTTATCTATGGCAGGTGTCATCTCATGAGGTTAGCTGGGACATGAAAATTTAAAGTTAATAAAATGTATAAAATAATTACAGCAGCAGGAGAGGAGTGGGCTGAATCTTGTACGAGCAAATGACCATTGCTCTCGTATGATGATATTAGTGAGAATAGGGCTACCTATGGCATAGGAGGGTTCATGAGGGTGGAATGGAAAGAACACACTTTAGCCAATGAGATTATTAAAATAATGATAGCAGCAGAAGAAGAGTGTGCTATATATTTTGGTAGGCAGTGACCAACCTAGCTATGAGGTCAGGTCTGCATGTGGCAGGGGCAACGTTGTGAGGTGAAGGCTCTCCATAAGTGCAATAGCGTGATTGTGGTCAATGCCGTACCTGATGTCTCCTTTACTGTTTCTGCCTTGTTGGTCATTTGCAGATGTCATTTGACTTCAATTTGATTCCTTGATTTGTGTCTTTCACATTCTATTCTTTTTCCTACTTCAAAAACAATCTGGCTTTTCTAACCTTCAATTTAAGATGTGAGAGGTTTCAGCCTGGTCTTCCACATCTCCGTGACACATTTCAATTGTCTTCAGATGAATTTCATGTTGACGTCAATGCAGAAAATGGCTAAGAAGGTTGTCGCTGCCACATGTATAAGGCAGGAGATCAGAGGAGGGAGTCTCGACCGCATACAAGAGACTGTTATCAAAATGGATGCCATGAACCATCAACTAAAGTTTGGCTAAAGGAGTATTGGCTATAGAGTTTTCAGCAGAGGGCCATATATGTTCAACATTATTTACCAATAGTGGTGGGACGTCATAGAGTTTTATTAGGTTTTCAGTTCTGTCCACTCCTCCCAGTGTTCCAGCTTCTCTTTGGTTCCTCTGTCCAACCAGGCACCTGGAACAAATGGCCCCCCACTCCTTATAGCTCCACCCTTGATCCACTGGACTAAAATTGGATAGCAGCATATCATATAGGATTGCATTAAGAGTTAATGAGGGGTGAGCTTTAATAGGACTCTATATGATACCATCATGTTTTTGAAAAGGCTAAAAATTATGGGGTAATAACTTTTTTAGGGGGTTGATATGCATTCTTTTAATATGGATCTCCAAATCTCCTTCCTCCTTCCAAGCTTCCTCTCAAAAAGTCATAAAGTTACACAATAAATATCTGTCTGTCTCCAGCCACCATCAGGAGGAGCTCAAAACATAAAGATTTATGCGTTGAACTCAATAATAAAACTGTAAGCTCCCCCCTAGTGGTGGCTGCTGTAAGCCAATATGCAAATTGTACTGCACCCCAGGAGGTGCAGAAGTAAGAGAAGCACCTGGAGACTAAGGGAGTTCTAAATCTTCTGCTCCCTTTCAAACAGTCAGAATTCTATATGTCTCCAGCCACCACCAGGGGGAGCTCATTGCATACAGATTTATGCATTGAACTCAATAATGAAACAGTAAGCTCCCCCTAGTGGTGGCTGCCATAGGCCAACATAGAAATTGTACTCCAGCCCAGGAGGTGCAGAAGTAAGAGAAGCACCTGGAGACTAAGAGCTCCAAATCTCCATCTCCCTCTCAAACAGTCATAGAGTTACATGATAAAATTCTGGCTGTCTCCAGCCACCACCAGGGGGAGCTCATTGCATACAGATTTATGCATTGAACTCAATAATAAAACAGTAAGCTCCCCCTAGTGGTGGCTGCCATAGGCCAACATAGAAATTGTACTCCAGCCCAGGAGGTGCGAAAGTAAGAGAAGCACCTGGAGACTAAAGGAGCTCCAAATCTCCAGCTCCTTCTCAAACAGTCATAGAGTTACATGATAAAATTCTGTCTGTCTCCAGCCACCACCAGTGGGAGATCACTGCATAAAGATGTATGCATTGAACTCAATAATAAAACTGTCTCTTAAGCTCCCCCTAGTGGTGACTGCGATACGCCAGTATAGAAATTGTACTCCACCCCAGGAGTTGCAAGAGTAAGAGAAGCACCTGGAGACTAAGGGAGCTCCAAATCTCCAGCTCCCTCTCAAACAGTCATAGAGTTACATGATAACATTCTGACTGTCTCCAGCCACCACCAGGTGGAGCGCGCTGCATACAGTTTTATGCATTGAACTCAATAATAAAACAGTAAGCTCCCCCTAGTGATGGCTGCCATAGGCCAACATAGAAATTGTACTCCAGCCCAGGAGGTGCAGAAGTAACAGTTGCACCTGGAGCCTAAGGAATCCTAAAGGCCAATCTTCCACAAAAGAAAACACACCTGTTGCAGATTTTAAGGCCAATGAATACACATTGATAAGGCAATATTAGCCCCCCTACCAGCATTGAAAGGGGCAGTAACACAAGTAGGAATCTTTTTACCCTAGCAATGTACAGATCCTCCGCAGTGCAATTATAGAAGACATTTTATTGCCAAGTCAGTACGAGTACACTGCCCGTGCCCAGGATATTACATCATTTGTGTTCCTAATAGCAAACCATTCAATTATTCATAGCGGGATAATGTGTAAGACATCATTGTATTGTGATGGGAAAGAAATCACAATGACTACAGAGATAAACAGATTGACTCTTCTTAAAGCTCTACTTGTTTCAAAGTTCAGTCTCTTTATCAAGATCTTAAAGGAGCCACTGTGCACAAAATAGAACTTGTTCTGGAGGAAAATATTTCTGGCTCTTTCTTTGGATGAGCCATTGATTTCAGTGGGAAACGTGCAATGCTTAATTTCTCCTGTAGAGGCGCTACAGTTGAACTAAACACTTGGAGACTGTGACAATTGACAGTCTATATTCACATCTAGACATTTATGGCACAACCAGAGAATATGCCATAAATGTCCAATAGGCACAGGTGCTTCCTCTGGGACCCCTTCCTGTTTTAAGAATGGGGCCTCATCATGCGCCGCTAGGACTGGAGAGAAGCATGAGCAACTCTCACCATTCACTGCTATGAGACAAGTCCCAAAACAGTGAGAGCCCTTCTCTCCATTGCCAGTGGCTTACATCTGGGCCCTGTTCTTGACATAAAAAAAGGGTTCCTGAGGTGTGATTCTCACCTATAGGACTTTTGTAGCATATCCTGTTGATTTGCCATACATGTCCAAATGGGATAACCCTTTAACCAACTTTCTAAATAGTCTTCATTTCTTGCATTTTTTTCTGCCGTAGGATCTGTGCAACTCCTTCACATGACTGGCTGTCCTGTGGCTTCTAACATAGATTCGTCTGTCTTTTCTCGTTATTATGGATAGAAGCAGAGATGGGTAGGAGGATTATACAGCAGATCACAGTAAGGAGAAGTAAGAAAGCATCCAAGTCATTAGAGAGGACAGAGATCCGTCCTTGGTCTAAGGGCTCATGCACATGACCGGTGCCGGTCCGTGCCCTACGTGCCTACGCCAGGTCCGCAATACACGGGCACCGTCCATGTGCAGCCTGCAATCACGGAGATGCGGAACGGAGGCACGGATCGGAACACCACAGAAGCACTACGGTGTGCTTCCGTGGTGTTTCTGGCCGTGCCTCCGCACCGCAAAAAAGTAGCGCATGCACTACTTTTTTGCGGTGCGGACCCGCTGTCAGTGCCCGTGCATTGTGGACTGCAAATTGCGGGCAATAAATGCACACGTTTGTGTGCATGAGCCCTTAGAAGGAGAAATCAGTCCAGGAATAAAGCTGTGCTGATACATGAGACCTAGTGAAGGCAGCAGCATCCTGGACACACAGGCCTCACATCCAGCATGTTTAACTGGGAAGGACACAGCCACATGAGAAAAGTCTGAAATGAGGAGCAGGTTGGTTGGCTGGCAGGGGTGCCAATCTGTTATTGATGACCAACCTATCCTGAAGCTCAACTCAACTGATCTCTCTGGAGTGTTGGTCTCACAGGAGAATAAGACATGGTTCCTAGGAATAGGAGCTCTGGCATGTGCTTCCTCACTCCCCTACTATCTCGACTGAAACTCCCTCTCCTGGCAGGAAGCAGGACTAGCCCACTCCTACCAAGAGGGCAGGAATAGGGTGGTTAGCCCTGTCCCTGTCAACCATACCTTCTTAAAGTTATCAGTACACACAGGGCATCAGAACTAGTGCGCAATATTAGGCAGGTGGTTTTAATGTTATGGCTGAACAGTATGATGGAAGCGAGTGCACGGAGACTATAAAATCCGTCCTTTGCCACTTCCTCTGCCACATTTTCTCCCTGCAATTAGCGTCCAGTGATTTTTTTGGTGACAGATTCGTTGTGACACTGGAATCTCAGTCATTCTGCTCCCGAGCAGCACATGGCTTCGTGATCTTTAAGAAATGTTTTCCATAGCCTTCAGAAATGAATCTTCTTTCTGCATAAACTCATCATCTCGTTGGAAATCTGTTCATCTCCGGCTGTATGATGGCGAGGCTTGGACTGTGGCATTTTTTTTTTTTTTTTTTTTAAAGGTTACAATATGACTCCCCCCCTCCCTTGTTTTGCACTGATGCATTTCGGTTCCTGAACATAGCATGGTCTGGTAGCCCAGCTGTGCTGAGCATTGATTGCTTCAGCCTGGAGCAGCGATTCTGGCGTCTTGGGCTGTGAGTTGACTCATGTATTGACGGAGAGCTACAAGCGAGCGAGCCCACGCTGCTGTGCTGCCCTCACCATGCTTTTCACGTGGAGGAACCGCTCTAAAAGGACCTTCAACAAGACCCAAATCTTCACTTAGGTTGCTGTATCGGTCATGTCCACCTCACGTAGATAAGCATCAGACTTGCTGGAACCTAAAGAACCACCGCAACTCAACTTTTTTCCCCAAAAAAATATGTGCGATCCACATTGTGCTTGTGGTTGGCAGAACCACCCGCTGGGATTTTATCCGAATACTCCAAATATTGACAGCCACCTACCCATGGGATCCCCCTACAATAAACCAGGGGCTTCTGCTCGCTGGGGCAAAGGTCAGAAAAGTCCCTTCCTGGCCATGGAGAAAGTGGCAGGTTCTTCTAGGGATTCTTGGTCGCCGTGTCCTTATTCTCAAGGATGGTTCAGTCCAGTCCAAGTAAGTACAGAGTAGTGCGGGGGGGGGGGTTGTCAATGGGCTCAGCTACTTGTGATATCTCAGTATGTTCTATCTGGTTTTACATAGGACTGCAGCTAAGCCTACTGCGTTATTACAGTGCTTGAATAGTGTAGTCCCAAAAAGTAACGTAACAAGTTGAGCTCTGCTGTGTCTCTATAGATGTAGTGGAGCTGAGTCTGTCTGGGACAGCTATAGCTATTCCTATAAATAACAGAAGTGGTTGATTGACAAATTCAGCTCTGCTACAGCTATTTTAATATCTATCTCTCTATATTTAGTTTTGTGTTTGTTTTATCTTTAATGTATTCTTTCATTCATTATGTTGTTTATTTTATTATTAACAGTTTGACTTATAGCTCATGTGCCACAGCGCAAAGAATGAGATATAAAGACGTCCTATTATCCCAGTAAAAATGTGTATTTAGGTCATTTACAGGAATACAGTACTCTCTTACATCGATAACTAAATTATCTGTCTGTCTAATATTATCGCATTTTCCATCTATCTATATATAGTCTATTGGTCTAGCTATCAATATAGCTATTTTATATCTATTTATATATTGAATTTATTATAATTTATAATTTATCCATCTTCAGTCTATCTCATATCTATTTTTCTACCTGTCTCCTATCTATATCTATCTATCTACCTATCTATCTATCTATCTATCTATCTATCTATCTCATATCTATCTATCTATCTATCTATCTCATATCTATCTCATATCTATCTCATATCTATCTCATATCTATCTCATATCTATCTATCTATCTATCTATCTATCTACATACCTCCCAACTTTGTGCAAAGCCTCTGCAAATTTTTTCAGCACTAGGCCACACCTCTAACTCCACCCAAAACATAACTATACACCTAATCCCACCCAGCCCCCTTACTGCTCCACATAGTAATTATTCCCGTTATGTGCCCCCAGTAATATGCCCAGCTGTGCCACCAGTAATATGCCCTGTTATGTGCCCCCCAGTAATATGCCCAGCTGTGCCACCAGTAATATGCCCTGTTATGTGCCCCTCAGTAATATGCCCAGTTATGTGCCCCCAGTAATATGCCTTGTTATGTGCCCCAGTAATATGACCAGCTGTGCCCCCAGTAATATGCCCACATTGTGCCCCCTGTAATTTGCCCACATTGTGCCCCCCAGTAATATGTTGTGCCCCCAGTAATATGCCCACATTGTGCCCCAGTAATATGCCCACAAAACATAAACTATACACCTAATCCCAAGCAGTCCCCTTACTGCTCCACATAGTAATTATTCCCCAGTTATGTGCCCCCAGTAATATGCCCTGTTATGTACCCCAGTAATATGCCCAGTTATGTGCCCCTCGTAATATGCCCAGCTGAGCCCCCAATAATATGCCCAGTTATGTGCCCCCAGTAATATGCCCAGCTGTGCCCCCAGTAATATGCCCAGCTGTGCCCCCAGTAATATGACCAGCTGTGTCCCCAGTAATATGACCAGCTGTGTCCCCAGTAATATGCCCAGTCATGTGCCCCCAGTAATATGCCCAGTCATGTGCCCCCAGTAATATGCCCACATTGTGCCCCCAGTAATATACCCAGTTATGTGCCCCCAGTAATATGACCAGCTGTGTCCCCAGTAATATGACCAGCTGTGTCCCCAGCAATATGCCCAGCTATGCCCCCCAGTAATATGTCCACATTGTGCCCCCCAGTAATATGTTGTGCTGCCAGTAATATGCCTACATTGTGCCCCCAGTAATATTTCCACATTGTGCCCCCTGTAATATGCCCACATTGTGCCCCCTGTAATATGCCCACATTGTGCCCCCAGTAATATGCCCACATTGTGCCCCAGTAATATGCCTACATTGTGCCCCCAGTAATATGCCCACATTGTGCTACTCACTGAAAGTTAAAAAATAAACACCACATACTTACCTTCTTCTTAGCAGCATCTGCATCTGCAGCAGCAGCGGGACATCAGCTGCTCTGATCTGTGGAGGGGGCGAGGCAAAGGCTGACTGCTGGCCGGCCCCTCCCCTCACACAGACCAGAGGTATGGAGGGCCTGCAGGGGGACGGGAGGGATGATGGATGAAGCAGCAAGCCAATGCCGGCTCTCTGCTTCACCATAATACAGGCAACTGTCTTTGCGTCCTATGGACGCAGGGACAGCGGCCAGAAACCGGGACATACCTCCCCTGTACCGGGACAGCAACTGCAATCCAGGACTGTCCTGCTGGATCTGGGATGGTTGGGAGGTATGTATCCTGAGGAGCCCCAGAGGAGCAGATGCAGAGGATGGGAGTGCTAGTGGAGGTGTTGTGTCACGGTGTACTCCCTCAGGCCGTTGCTCCCTGGAGTTTGGTCCAGTGGAAAGTTAATTTGAAGAATCAGGCCAGAAGTAAACTTATAACAGTCTCACTATGATTAGTGCAAAATATACAAAGTGTAGATTCTGGCACCAGATGAGGAGGTATGGTGGCAGGTTGTGTGGAAGTTTATTGGCACTCGCAGAAACTTGTGGATGTAGGTGTCCACTATAAGATCAATCTTGAATCAACAATCTTGAAGTTAGTCTTTCTTGGTGGTTGTTTAGATAGGTGGTGGTGTCTGAGCTGTAGTCCCTCACCTTGCAGCAGTGTCTGTAAAGTTGTATTTCTCTGATCACTCTGCTGTCTTGTTGCACTGATACTTTCTTGAAGCATTGTTCTTGACTTTGCTGATCTCTCTGGAGTGTTGGTCTCACAGGAGAATAAGACACGATTCCTAGGAGTAGGAACTCTGGCAATCCCCCACTATCTAGACTGAAACTCCGCCTCCTGGCATGAAGCAGTAATTGCCCAATCCTACCAAGAGGGGAGGAATAGGGCGGTTATATTTAACCTCTGACCTCCTGCAGCAGCCAACGGCTGCAGAATTTTGAAGGTAAGACCTGGGCTTTACCTGCAGTCATACAGGCATTGGTATCCACGGGTGAGGGGAGTCTTGTCCACGTGCTGCCGCCAAAGTGTGTAAACACAACCTGACTCCTGCTGGTTGAAAGCACAAAGAGACATTGCGCTGCCTCAAAGGTCACACCCCTTGGTCTAAGGATCTTCCTTTCTCAGCGGTGGGCCGGCTCCCTGTCTAGGCAGACCCTGGGGAGACACCCACATTGACACTTCTGTCTTCTCCACCTCGATTATCTTTAGCCAAAATGCCACGGCCTACTCTAAGCCTAATTTGCCCGGACATTTCCCCAGGTTTGCTTGGTTCTGATGCCTTCTTCTCTTTAACATACGCCGACCGGCCATAATATTAAAACAAGTGGCGAGAATAACCTGGAGGAGCTGAGGACAATGGCGCCTGTCGGGGGGGGGGGGATATTCAAGGCATTCTACCTGGATTAATAGGGTTGATCCTGCAGAAATGCGCTCATAAAGAGCAATCCTTGATTTAAATTGCACCTCCCCACAGAGCATAAAATCTACATTGTTTCTACTAAACATAGTCCTATCTTAGCAATTGTCCTTTCAGTTTTAGGAACTTTCCCTTTAAGCAGTTGTCCCTATTGTTCTATTTTGGGTAATTTGTTACTTTAGCAAAAGTGTAGAACTTTTAGCGATTTTTCTCATCTTTTACATTCTTTTTCATTTTCCTCAATGACTTCTCTTTCTGAAGTTACCCCCGAGAAAATGATAAAATTTTTATATTTGATCTTATTTTTGAAAATTTATATTATTTTATTCTTACCTTTAGATTTTTATGTTTCACCTCGGTGTAGCAGTATAAATTGAAAATGGATAGCCAGCCAGTAATTTTCAGCTGGTAGCAAGACTACAACACCCAGCATTTGCAGAGAATGATGGAAGCAGCTAGGAGTTGTAAATTTGCTACAAGTCGGAGAACAATTCTAAGTTTTTAGATTCTGCAGTCTCTCCGCTAATGAATAAAGAGGAGAAGGCAAATGAAAGGCAGTGACATAGGAATGCTGGATCAGACTACACAAGGTTTGTTTGTAGTCTGTAACCATGGAGACACAGAGCTCTGAAGAAAAGATGCATACAAAACAAAGATTTGGTTACTTTTTTCTGACTTAGATGGATTAGAGCTATAATAAATATGGCTGTTAAGGAGGACCTCTCCCCTCTCCTGACATGCCTGGTTTAATAGCTTCATGCATTCCCCATGTAATAACAATTCTGGAACATCTATTCTTATGTCTCTGTGTTGTGCCATTCCTGTAATATTTCTACTAGAAGTTATGAATGAATTGCTAGCAGTCTGCAGTAAGGGTACAGAGGGGAGGTAACCAGTTGGGTGGGGTGTACCTGCACAGACTCTATCTATCGAATCAGTGCTGTCATGTTCAGACTGTGCAGGGACACACCCCCAACTGGTTACCTCCCCTCTGTACCCTTACTGCAGACTGCTAGCAATTCATTCATAACTTCTAGTATACATAATACAGGAATGACACAACATAGAGACATAAGAATAGATGTTCCAGAATTGTTATTACATGGGGAATACATGAAGCTATTAAAATAGGCATGTCAGGAGAGGGGAGAGGATCTCTTTAAGGTAAAATACTTCTTTAATCACTTTATACCAGTGTTTCCAGTGTGTAGTGCAGGTCGGCGCCAGCAATTAAGCTAAAAACATTTTATTACTATAAAAATTTGCATAAGATAATAATAAGTTCCGTCCTGTATATCTGTATATCTCCAGTGGTTATCATGTTTATTTTTCTATAAATTTACGGATATTTGACCAACCTAATGAATGTTTCTATATTTCTAGGCCAGTCCTGCACCAATCATTGTGAATACGGATACTCTGGACACAATCCCTTATGTCAGCTATACTCCATTCCACGAAAACGCGGTAAGACAATCAGTTCACTATACTGGCGTTATTTTTATACTGTACGGTAACAAAATGTGGTAACAAAACTGATGATTTATTCAGATCCATATCAGATAATCAGGTCCAGTCCATATATTTATACAAAAGGGTATTATTATACTGTAGTAGTTACAGAATACAGTAACAGTAGTTATCGTGTACATAGGAGCAGTATTATAGTAGTTATATTCTTGTACATAAGAGGCGGTATTATAGTAGTTATATTCTTGTACATAGGAGGCAGTATTATAGTAGTTATATTCTTGTACATAAGAGGCGGTATTATAGTAGTTATATTCTTGTACATAGGAGGCAGTATTATAGTAGTTATATTCTTGTACATAGGAGGCAGTATTATAGTAGTTATATTCTTGTACATAGGAGCAGTATTATAATAGTTATATTCTTGTACATAGGAGCAGTATTATAGTAGTTATATTCTTGTACATAGGAGCAGTATTATAGTAGTTATATTCTTGTACATAGGAGGCAGTATTATAGTAGTTATATTCTTGTACATAAGAGGCAGTATTATAGTAGTTATATTCTTGTACATAGGAGCAGTATTATAGTAGATATATTCTTGTACATAGGAGCAGTATTACAGTAGCTATATTCTTGTACATAGGAGCAGTATTATAGTAGTTATATTCTTGTACATAGGAGCAGTATTATAGTAGTTATATTCTTGTACATAGGAGACAGTATTATAGTAGTTATATTCTTGTACATAGGAGGCAGTATTATAGTAGTTATATTCTTGTACATAGAAGCAGTATTATAGTAGTTATATTATTGTACATAGGAGGCAGTATTATAGTAGATATATTCTTGTACATAGGAGCAGTATTACAGTAGTTATATTCTTGTACATAGGAGCAGTATTATAGTAGTTATATTCTTGTACATAGGAGGCAGTATTATAGTAGTTATATTATTGTACATAGGAGCAGTATTATAGTAGTTATATTCTTTGTACATAGGAGCAGTAATATAGTAGATATATTCTTGTACATAGGAGCAGTATTACAGTAGTTATATTCTTGTACATAAGAGGCAGTATTATAGTAGTTATATTATTGTACATAGGAGGCAGTATTATAGTAGATATATTCTTGTACATAGGAGCAGTATTATAGCAGTTATTTATTTATTTATTTATTTTTTTTTTACATAAGGAGCAGTATTAAAGTTTTGTTCCACTAACAGCACACAGTGATTGATTTAAAGAACGGCGTCTTTACCCTCAGGCATAAGTTCTACTAGATTATGGTAAAATCTACTTTCTGATGGTGCAGGAGGTAATCATTGTCTCTATGTAAATATATTTACAAGTACCGAATTGAGGAGAAAAAAAAATTACAATTGGAATTCTCCACGCAAATTAACACTAACGTCTTTTGATTTAGTTTAATTCTTTGTTGCTGAGGATTAGAAAACTCCTTTATGTTAAATCTGTTATTTCATATAATGTGTTTTCAATCTGCATAATCCTCTGACAAGCATATCTTAATGTATTGATCATCGCTATTAGTCATCTCCTGGAAATGTTCCTGTATTTCCAGCAATCAATAGACTGTATGTGGTTAGCATACACTGACAACGTTCTGCCGATACATCACGCTTGCAGCGGAGGAGCTGAATAATTGATAACCTGACTTTGTTTGTGCCGCTGCTAATGGGGCATTTGCCATCATCCCCTATGGGAGCAGTAAATAAGTAAAGCTTCTGTCTAGAAGTTAACTTTTAATTGCTCAGACAATGTTATGGCAGGACTCTGTCTCTTCGAAGTGTTCATATACTTTCAATAGCATTCGGTTGAATTCATTATTCCTGACTCAAGTGATTGGGAATAACTGAATCCTTCCACTACAGAGACGGCCGAAGCTGCGCAGATGCTTCAGAACATCTAATCTTTGAGGTTGTGGGGTGTCAGACCCATGCAGATCAGATATTGATGGTCTATCCTTAGGTGTCCTGAGTGAAAGTCTGACTGCTGGGATACTCAGCAACATGTTGTATGTGGAGGACTACAAGTCCCAGCTGCACAATGACACTGCTGATACACACAGGATCTTCCTACTACTTGTTATTTTTCAATGCTCTGCATATCTCCTCAGTCAGTCAGCTCTGTGTCTGCAGGATGAGGAGGGAATATCTTGTGTTTCTTCACTGCATGCAGCTGCTCAGCAAAGCCTCCAGCCCTGAGTCTGTGCTGATGAATGGGTTAAACTTTCCTGAAGAATCCAGTGGGGAGTGATACACAGGGCAGACAGTGGCAGACGACAGTGCAGGGGGTGTGGCCAGCACAGTGACGTCTGGTGCACAGACTAGGCTTGTGTGCGAGACATCATCAGAGCAGGGAGAGAAGCTGACATCACAGGTCATGTGACCCTCAGGGAAATCTGAGAAAGGAGCCACTGCAGATGAAGTAAGTGAATTGGAAATCCCTTACATTTCATTAGTAAGAAACATACAGTACAAAGAACAAAAAAATAACTTACACAACCCCTTTAAAGGGGTTCAGTAGGTGCAATATCATGACTTCCTACAATTCTGAGGTTGTGCAGAACCATATATGCATGCATGGACCCTAACTTTGTGCTTTGCAATTATATAGTGATCTATCCCTTGCTGTCATATTGGGGCAGATTTAATAATATGTTATGGCTAGCGTGTAAACAATGAAGAGGAGGCAGCGATGGTACGGCGTGCGCCTCCTCTTCAAACAGCTGATAGGCGGGAGTGCCAGGTGTCGGACCCCCGCTGATCTGATATTGATGACCTATCCTGAGGATAGGTCATCAATAAATTTAACTTGGAGAACCCTTTTATTGGATTTTCTGGTTTGCATCCTTTAAAAGAATCATTTATGAAGGTCTTTGTAATTTTGTAATAAATTTCTTTTACCTTCATTGTTCCTATCCTCAGTTCCGGGCTGTGGTCACATGACCATGTTCATGCAGGCCTTTCTTATTTCCTGTGATGTTATGTCCATGGGCGGGGCATTGATAGGGGAGTGTCTGTGTAGCTAGCTGTGTGGGAGGAGCTATAAACTAGCTTGATTGTTGATAGAGGCAGTGCTTAGGAGAGTGCATCATCGGTTTGGTTGGATGCAGCAGCAGGAAGTGTTATATCCAGGATGGAAACAAACCAGAGGGATTGGTTTAAATTATGAAAATGGGTCTGGAGCAGGGGTGTAGCTAAAGGCTCATGGTCCCTGGTGCAACAGTTAGCTTGGGACCCCCTTGCCTCAGTGCTTTGTGTGTCTTCTTATGCGGCACAAGGGTCTTTGGGCCCCCTCAGGCTCCTGGGCCCAGTAGTGACTGCTACCTCTGCACCCCCTATAGCTACGCCCCTGATCTGGAGAGTCCAAATTGTAAAAGGAAAGGCATGAGGAAGATGTACATGATGTATGCGGCTACATGAGAAGAATTGTTAAAAAACATAGAAATCCTGGACAATCCCTTTCAGTCAGTTGTTAGATTACCAGTATTACTGGATATAACGCATACAGCTCAGTGGGCTGTTTTTGTTTTTGTTTTTTTTTGTTTTTTTGTTCTTTTTTTAAATTTCATTATTGGGAAATTCTGTGCTGTTCATGCAAAAATGGGTAAAATAATAAAATTCTTTCTGTAACCTCTAGAGGGAACTTGCTGTTACAATTTCATTTTAATTTTAAAGGGGTTGTCCAGTGTCCTATATTGATGACCTGTGGGACAATCCCTTTAAGCGAGATTTTCAGAGAAATTTCTTCTTTTCTATTTCTGGTTTTGTGAAATAACACATTGTATTGTAGGTTTGCACTGGAAATAAATGCTGAATTATGACATTTTCAGGATTATCTGATGCCAGATTAAAGGAATTGCACTTTGACTATATATATATATATATATATATATATCTCTACTAGTAGTAATATCTATGGAAACTGAACTGTGGCCAGTAATTGACAGCAGTATGATGAAGTACCTTGAAATCTGCCCACTTTTTCTTGATTATTATGGAATCTTTTTTTTCTTTCTAGATTAACGGGTCAGAAATTGAATATGAGTTTGAAGAAATAACATTGGAACGGGTAAGTGTCTATATATTTTGCACATTAAGTAGTTCTTCGTAACAATGACTTCCTTTTATAAATTCTTCGCAATGAGACCTTGTAGGTGCGCTTTAGCCCTATCAGATATGAATGCAGAAGTTGCTTAAACTGCAATAAATTTGGTACAGATACGGCACATACAGTGTGTCATCATATATTTGCCCAAATTGAAAAACATGTCTGACACAATTCTCTTCCTTACACCACCTCATTGGTATATGTGTAGAACAATATTTTTTCGTTCAGAAAACCTTTTCTCAAATGCTCTATTAGAAGTTCCTTTCATAGTGGGGGATACCCCAGGACCCTCTTCTATTAGCTCCAGCAGAAAGATTCTACAATAAGAGTGTCTCATTCTGGAGGACCTGGCGTGTCTGTGTGTTACATGGATAGCCCTTTGTTTCTGTCGGCACAGTGTAATGCTCCATTTCTCCTGTGGTGGTGCTGTGGGGAACTGAGCACTTCCTCCCGGGTTAAACCACAGATTACAATATTTAATAGAATTGTTTTTTAAAAATGTTAAAATAGGTATAACAAGTGTTGAGGAGCACTCTTCTGTAACCTCAGAAAAGCCATGAGAGATGAATACACATTTTCATAATCAATATTTGCAAGATAGGGGGAAAAATTACTAAGCAAATCCTTTTGTAATAGCACCAAAATAAATCACTGTATGTGGGTAGGGTAATCAGGACTCACAGGCTTTCTCTGAGTAGGTGTGGGAAGCAGGACTCACAGGCTTTCTCTAAGAGTGGGTAGGGGAAGCAGGACTCACAGGTTTTCTCTACGAGTAGGTGTGGTAAGCAGGACTCACAGGTTTTGTCTACGAGTAGGTGGGGAAGCAGGACTCACAGGCTTTCTCTATGAGTAGGTGTGGGAAGCAGGACTCAAAGGCTTTCTCTATGAGTAGGTGTGGGAAGCAGGACTCAAAGGCTTTCTCTATGAGTAGGTGGGGAAGCAGGACTCAAAGGCTTTCTCTATCAAGTAGGTTGTGGGAAGCAAGGGACTCCAAGGCTTTCTCTAAGAGTGGGTAGGGGAAGCAGGACTCACAGGTTTTCTATATGAGTGGGTGGAGGAAGCAGGACTCACAGGTTTTCTCTATTAGATGGGAACGCAGGACTCACAGGATTTCTCTATGAGTAGGTGGGAGAAGAATGACTCACAGCTTTTCAATGAGTGGGTGGAGGAATCAGGACTCACAGGCTTTCTCTATGAATGGGTGGGGGAAGCAGGAATCACATGGCTTTCTCTGAGTGGGTAGGGGAAGCAGGACTCGCAGGTTTCTAAATGAGTGGGTAGGGGAAGAATGTCTCACAGGCTTTCTCAATGAGTTGGTGAGGGAAGAATGTCTCACATGCTTTCTCTGTGACTGGATAGGGGAAGTAGGACTTACAGGCTTTCTCTGTGAGTGGATGGGGGAAGCAGGACTCGCATGCTTTCTCCAGTAGGTGGGGGACGCTGGAATCAGAGGCTTTTTCTATAAGTGGTTGGAGGAAGCAGGACTCGCAGGTTTTCTCTATGATGGCGTGAGGGGAGAATGTCTCACAGGCTTTCTCTATGAGTGGATATGGAGACAGGACTCACAGGCTTTCTCTATGAGTGAGAAGGGGAAGCAGGACTCACAGGCTTTCTCTATGAGTGGGTAGGAGAAGCAGGAGTCACAGGCTTTCTTTATGAGTGGGTAGAGAAAGCAGGATTCACAGGCTTTCTCTGTCAGTGAGTTGGGGAAGCAGGACTCACAGACCTTCTCTGTGAATGGGGGGGGGGTTCACAGGCTTTCTCTGTGATAGGGAAAGCAGCACTCACAGGCTTTCTATATGAGTGGGGTGGGTATCACAGGTTTTGCCTATGACTAGGGGGTAATTACTGTAGATGATGTGAAAGTAGCAGTCACACAGCTAGAAAAACAGTTAACCCTTTGTGACAGAACAGCTCAATAATTTTAATAGAGGCCAATTGAAAAAAAATATTTTTATCCTAAAACAAGGAACATGCAATATAAAAATAATTGCCTCTGAAGGTGTACATAGCCTTTAAGGTGCTATGGATGTAATTCTGTGAGGTGTGAAGAACAGCAAACTGCAGCTTTGGATGTGACTGGAGAATGAATTAAACATCACATAAGTCGATAACTTCACCAATGTATTGGTTACTTTACTTTCTACGTACGGAAACTGTAAAATGTCGATTTCCTACCTCTGCATTGTATAAAACTCAGCAAGTCATATCAAATACCAATGTGTTATATTGGGGTTATGTAACTTGCTGATATTTTAGCCATAAACCAGTGGAGTCATTACGGTGCAAAGGCAAAGCATCTCGTCGCCTGATCCCCTTCCTGTGTGCTGTCGGCGGCTGTCATATCCTGCATACTAATAGCCGCATTAAGATTATTAGTGGCTGCGTCATTAGGACCTGCTGAATTTTCTGTCGGATTTTAATTACAAATGAATCTTTAAGGCGATGGGCCGTGAAGTCGAAAGTTCTTTTTAGATTGTCAATTTCTTGCTGTAACCGCATTCATTTGGTTGGTATTTGCGCCCTCGCCCAGTTATTGTTTTCTGCGTCACCTGTTTTATTGTGGGGCTCTATGCATATCATCTAGTAAATCTAGAGATGGTCGGAGTGAGGATTGTATAATTATCTGTCATGCAAGATTTACACAGACAGTTCTAGTATCCCAAGATAAAGGAAGTTATGGCTCTCCACTTAAAGGAACACTACACCTAAAAATAAATGATACAAGTCAACTGGAGACAAATCTGCCCTTGGTGTTTGTCAGTAGGCAGGATTTTCTTGGAGAAATCTTAGAGAACACAGGGATTAATTTCCTGTTGATTTCTTCCATTTTTGCAGCTGATAAACTCCTCGGGGGCAGGGCTTAGACAAGGGGCAAGGCATTACTATTCTATATGCTATTGCAGAGGGTGTGAGGGAGGAGTTTGAATGGGTTGTTCCTACCATTGTAGATATTTATGGCATATCCACAGTTGAGGTCTCACCTTTGTATCCTCCACCCATCGGGGAAATGGAGGGAGTTACGGGAACACAGGAATTAGAGATACAGCATGCTGGTAGATAGTTGGACGTCTCAGGAAACTGTCTTTAAATGGGTTGGGTCTCATCTAGTTGTTGAGCCACATATTTCCCCTTAGGAGTCTGCTGAAGGATAGCATTACATGGATACCTAATAATACAAAATTGCATTGAGTCACCAGAGGGAATGTCACTGATTCTTAGCATCTCTGTGCTTTGGCTCATAGATGGGTCCTGAAAAGCCCCCCACCTCCCCATATATGAATTCCTGTGTCCTAAATCAGTTCCTGTGTCGGTAATCAATAGGTAACTACTGACCAGTGATGTCTTGCCCTAGCAGAACCAATAGATCATTCCAAACTGAGCAGGAGGCTGTAGAGCCTCAAATGCAGGTGAAAAGCACAAGAGAGGTGGTAGGCTGTGCACTGTGCAGCATGACACAGGCGGTATGTAATCTTCAGCACACTGTAGGGAGGGGCAGAGATGATTGGTTGGTGACAGCTTTACATCATATACAGGAAGTAGCTTGGAGGAGACTCAGTGACAATGGCACTATACACAGGGCTATGCAGATTTGCAGTTGTCACTCCGTATGGTCCAAGATTTTTGCTATGCTAATGCCTGGCCGCTACACATTGGAGGCTGTATGTGTATTATAATGGATTAAAGGGAGTCTGTCACCTCTTTTTCACCTATATAACTAACAACACTGCCCTACAGAAGATTGCAGACACATCCCAGACATACCTGTGTGCACTGTGTGTGTGTATTACATGTCACATCCCAGACATACCTGTGTGCACTGTGTGTCTGTATTACATGTCACATCCCAGACATACCTGTGTGCACTGTGTGTGTATTACATGTCACATCCCAGACATACCTGTGTGCACTGTGTGTCTGTATTACATGTCACATCCCAGACATACCTGTGTGCACTGTGTGTGTATTACATGTCACATCCCAGACATACCTGTGTGCACTGTGTGTGTATTACATGTCACATCCCAGACATACCTGTGTGCACTGTGTGTCTGTATTACATGTCACATCCCAGACATACCTGTGTGTACTGTGTGTCTGTATTACATGTCACATCCCAGACATACCTGTGTGCACTGTGTGTGTATTACATGTCATATCCCAGACATACCTGTGTGCACTGTGTGTCTGTATTACATGTCACATCCCAGACATACCTGTGTGCACTGTGTGTCTGTATTCCATGTCATATCCCAGACATACCTGTGTGCACTGTGTGTCTGTATTCCATGTCCAGGAAAAGCACTTTTATTCTGCTGGAAAACAGCTCCCAAGTGCCCGGCTGAAAGGGAAAGTAAAAACAGCTTTCTCTCCTAACTCGATTTCTAACAGTTATATCTTCTGATGTACTGGATATAATGCTGTGTTGGTATCTTTTGAAAGCTTGGATTGCCAGCTTTCAAAGAAGGTCAGAACCATTTTTCTATCTGCTACCAATCCCAAGATGTGAGCAGGTAAAGCAGCCCTCCGCTCTTCAGTCTGGTTTGCTTTGGGCACTTGGGAGCTGTTTTCCTGTGGAGTAAAAGTGCTTTTCCTGGACATGGAATACAGACACAAAGTGCACACAGGTATGTCTGGGATGTGACATGTAATACAGACACACAGTGCACACAGGTATGTCTGGGATGTGACATGTAATACACACAGTGCACACAGGTATGTCTGGGATGTGACATGTAATACAGACACACAGTGCACACAGGAATGTCTGGGATGTGACATGTAATACACACACAGTGCACACAGGTATGTCTGGGATGTGACATGTAATACAGACACACAGTGCACACAGGTATGTCTGGGATGTGACATGTAATATAACACACAGTGCACACAGGTATGTCTGGGATTGACATGTAATATAGACACACAGTGCACACAGGTATGTCTGGGATGTGACATATAATACAGACACACAGTGCACACAGGTATGTCTGGGATGTGACATGTAATACACACACACAGTGCACACAGGTATGTCTGGGATGTGACATGTAATACACACACAGTGCACACAGGTATGTCTGGGATGTGACATGTAATACAGACACAGTGCACACAGGTATGTATGGGAAGTGGACATGTAATAATACACACACAGTGCACACAGGTATGTATGGGATGTGACATGTAATACAGACACACAGTGCACGCAGGTATGTCTGGGATGTGACATGTTAATACAGACACACAGTACACACAGGTATGTCTGGGATGTGACATGTAATACACACAGTGCACACAGGTATGTCTGGGATGTGACATGTAATACACACACAGTGCACACAGGTATGTATGGGAATGTGACATGTAATACACCACACACAGTGCACACAGGTATGTCTGGGATGTGGACATGTAATACAGACACACAGTGCACGCAGGTATGTCTGGGATGTGACATGTAATACAAGACACACAGTGCACACAGGTATGTCTGGGATGTGACATGTAATACACACAGTGCACACAGGTATGTCTGGGATGTGACATGTAATACACACACACAGTGCACACAGGTATGTCTGGGATGTGACATGTAATACACACACAGTGCACACAGATATGTCTGGGATGTGACATGTAATATACACACACAGTGCACACAGGTATGTCTGGGATGTGACATGTAATACACACACAGTGCACACAGGTATGTCTGGGATGTGTCTGCAATCTTCTGTGGGGCAGTGCTCTCAGTTTTATAGGTGAAAGACTCCCTTTAAGGTTCTTCACACACAGACTATGCTTGGCACAGAAAAAAACCTAAAACCATGTCATGAAAAGAAGACAAAGTTTCCTCACTTCTTAGAAAGTCAAATCCTAGTAGTCCCCAGTGCTTGTAGGACTGATAGAAAATCTATATGTCGTCCTTTATGTAAAAGCTATCCAGCCTGGAGGAAAGCGTTTGATCTCTGCCTTGGGACGATATAAATTATTGCAGCGATCCTTTCAGCTTACAGTAATTATCAAAGCAGAGTTTTTCAAAAGCGACTAATGAGCTTAATACGTATAGTTTCAAAAAAGTCCCATTAACGGGACGGCTGAATGTCATGTTCAAGAACTCTGCGCGCCAATCATTGTCAGGTCATGGTAAACTGCACCATATTAGCTAATTATTGCTTTATGTAATATACACATAGTAGAACTAAATTCTAACAAATCCGTCAACATGCATCATTCCTTACAGACAGCAGTGGGCCCCATGCCAGGGCAGTATATGGGCCCCTTTGTGTTCCATAGCTCATCATAGATGCCCCCCTCCCCAGATAAATTGAGATTATGTCCCCCTGAAAATAATCTGGACATAAACCTGAACAGTTACATTTCCAGCGATCATTTGATTGCCAGGAGGACGGGTATCTGCACAAGCTGCTGTGTCTTAGCAGACCCAGATAAGCTCTGCAACTTCTCTGGCAAAGTTAAATGCCCCTCAAAGGTCTTGTATGAGTATGACCTTATGGGGGGCACAAAGTATTAAAAAATAAAAACAAAACAAACAAAAAAAAAAACATGGTTATCATAAACTATACATCCCTCCTGTATCAAAACGGCTATCACGGAAAGAATACACAATTTTAAAACGTATATCAGTTGCACTTTGTGCTGTGCAAACAGTTTTCCAAAAATGAGCCCCGTGTATGACTGAAATAAGGCGTAAAAATTATGCACACTATTAAAAGGAAAAAAATGATGGCTCTCAAAGACACATGTGCTAAAAAAAAAAGGGAAATGTTTAAAAAGATCGACAGACCGGCATAGAAATCGACATGTCCAAAATCAAAGAGAGTCGCAGTGTTCCCATCACAAAGTCAGCCACAGTGATTTAGCATGTAAAATAAGTTAATACAAGTCACTTACTAATGTATTGTGATTGTCCATATTGCCTCCTTTGCTGGCAGGATTCATTTTTCCACCACATTATACAGTGCTCGTTTCCATGGTTACGGCCCCCATACAGTCTGTCTGTGGTCGTCATGCTTGCGCACTAAAGGAAAAAGCACTAGCCTATGCGTACTCCCATGGTCCCGGCCACCAGGATGTGGACACCTTTTTCTATAGTGTACAAGCTCGACCATAGGTGATGGATTGCAGGGTGGTCATAACTGTGGAATGAAGCAGTGTATAATGTGATGGAAAAATGAATCCAGCCAGCAAAGGAGGCAATATAGACAATCACAATACATTAGTAAGTAGCTTGTATTAAAGTGTAACTGTCATTCTTTTTTTAATTTTCGTAATGTATAGTGGCAGTGATGCTGATCGTTTTTGTAATATACTTTAATTACTGAAATCATACATTTCTATTCAAATAATAGCTGTAAAGTGGCCCATTTTGAGCCTTAGCAACGCTCCTCTGTCTTCTGTTTACATAACAGTGGAGACCTGATCAACACTGACTGTGTTATGTAAACAGAAGACAGAGGAGCGTTGCTAAGGCTCAAAATGGGCCAGTTTAGTGCTATTTTTTCTAATAAAAATGTAAGATTTCAGTAATTAAAGTATATTACAAAAATGGTCAGTATCACTACCTCTATAAATTGCACAAATAAAAAAAAGAATGACAGTTACACTTTAATTTTCTCTGCATGATAAATACCATTTGCTGAAGTGAGACAACCCTTTAAATGTCAACCACACTATTCTCACCGCTGTGCCAGCTACAGGGCCAACATAGGATACAGGCCTTTTCTTTCTTATCCTCACTATTGGCTGGAAATTTCCCGAGAAGTGTGGTGCGAGAAGAGCAGCATTTCAAATCAAACATGATTTTGCAATACTGTGTCACAAGATGTCTAACCTATACTTGTCTGTGTGCAGCCGCCCAGTGGTTATATTGTGTATTGCAATATATGCAGTGTTTTGTTAGCATGTTGCTATATTGTATTAAGTATGTTTCATGAAAAACTGGAGGCCTTTGTTATCCCCAGATATCAGCCCTGTACATGAATCCAAAGATCTCCCAATGTATGTTCCAATTGCTCTGCTGGATTTATTTCAAACTTGGAGCTCAGGTAGCATGTCCTTTCTGCTACAGCTCTCCTTGTCACAGCTAGGAGGGCATGTCCATTCTGCTGCATCTCCCTCCTTATTACAGCTCAGGGGGTGTGTGCTTTTTGCTGCGGCTCTCTGCTTGTAACTGTCACAGCTTCTTACAGTAGATTTGCCTGATGACAGCTGAAGCAATGTTACTGAGGTGGATGTAAAGATAAGGAAAAGAACAAACAGCAGGTGGCGCTATACAGATACATTTTATTAAATAGCTCAGTAGCTATACAACGTTTTTAATTACATGCAATAACAAAAGTATTCAGATCCAGGTGCTGGTTTGCAAAATTTTGAATATTTTTTATGGGACAACTGAGCTTAAGGTAGGGGTGAACACTTGTTGTAAGTACCAATACCGACCACCCTAAAGTCACTGTCAGAAGTGGGTTGGGCTCTCTTCTGTCCTCTAGATAGAGTCCCTGCAACAAATTTGTTGGTGGAATCCAATCTATTGCTCGATAGACAACCTTGGAGCCTTATGAAGGCTCTGAAGGTACTGTCATAGGTAAGCTGCCTGCAAACCTGTGCCTGTTGGCATAAGCTTTACAGGCCAGCCCAGTGAACAATCGCTAACGGACTTTGATAATATTCCATTGCAGTCTATTGTACGAGCAATCAGAGAATTACATGTTCAAGATGTCCAAGGCAACTAAAAATTACTGTAATTTTTTAAAGTTTTTTAAAAAATTTAAACAAAACTATGAAAAAATTCAAATCTCCCCCCTTTCCCAATTTTATGTATAAAAATAAACAATATAAAAACATAATAGACATTGCCGCATCTTAAAATGTCCAAAAATATTTTTCCTGTGTGGTGAATGCCATAACAAATGTCCGTTTCCCCCCAGAAAAAAAATGAATAAAAAGTGATCAAAAAGTTTTATGTGCCAGAATGGTTACAATAAAAATTATAGCTCGCCCTGAAAAAAAACACACCCTCGAACAGCGTAGATGGAAGTGTAAAAAAGTTATGGGTATCTTATTATAGTGATGCAAAGAAAATTTTAATTTTTTTCAAGAGTTTTCATTTTTTTAAAATTGTGAAATAATAGAAAGTATACAAATTTGGTATCGCTGTAATCGTACTGACCTTCAGAATCAGCTCAATATGTCATTTTTAGCGCACAGTGAATATTGTAAAATAATGGCCCCCACCCTCCACTCCCCAAAAAAAAGTCACCGGCGGAAAGTCACACCCCTCAAGAGAATCCCACCCCCACCCGTCATTTTCCAATACAACGACTTTTAGGCTTTTGACCAGTTAAAGGTTAACGAGGCTCTGAGTTTCCCATATTGAAGAAAAATCGCAGGAGGAAAGGAATGCCTCAGATTGTTTCTCACACCCCCATCAACTGAACTACTACCCCTAGTCTCTTCAGCTGGGAGATCAGCTCCTTTGAAGCATGGCCATGCCACTGTGACCCCTGTAAAAGTGTAGAGATCTCAAACCTAACATTTCCTGAGGGCCACATAGTTCATCAGCATGCCTTATCTCTGGTACCAGGGACATGTGATGACCATCACTACAACCCCCAATATTAATACAACACACACTGTCTAATAGAAGAGTCACATTGATCAGATATATACAAGATCATAGGAACATGACACAGTCCACGGTGACAATGGTAAATTACCATATTTTTGGACTATAAGACACATTTTTTTCTCATGAAAAGTTGGGCGAAAATTGCAGTGCGTCTTATAGTCCGAATGCTAATGACAGCTTCCATTAGAATGCAGGAGGTGTGGGGAGCAGTGAGTGAAGTGCTGTGCTCTACTCCACTCACTGCAGAGTGATGTCATCCAGAGCAAGGAATGTAAGTTTTTTTTTTGTGTTTTGGTTAATGTCTGATCTGAGGTCTGATGTGGGTCTAGTCTGAGGCTGATGGGAGTCCGATCTGAGACTCATGGGGGTCTGATCTGAGGCTGATGGATGCTGGGGAAGTCTGATGGGGGTCTGATCTGAGGCTGATGGAGGTTGAGGGGTCTGATCTGAGGCTGATGGACGGTTGAGGGGTCTGATCTGAGGCTGATGGAGGTGGGGGGGGTCTGATCTGAGGCTGATGGAGGTTGGGGAGGTCTGATCTGAGGCTGATGGAGCTTGGGGGTCTGATCAGGGTCCTGATCTGAGGCTGATGGAGGTTGAGGTGTCTGATCTGAGGCTGATGGATGCTGGGGAAGTCTGATGGGTGTCTGATCTGAGCTGATGGAGGTTGAGGGGTTGATCTGAGGCTGATGGAGGTTGAGGGGCCTGATCTGAGGCTGATGGAGGTTGAGGGGTTTGATCTGAGGCTGATGGAGGTTGGGGGGGTCTGATCTGAGGCTGATCGAGCTTGGGGGTTTGATCAGGGTCTGATCTGAGGTCTGATGGAGGTTGAGGTGTCTGATCTGAGGCTGATGAGGTTGAGGGGCCTGATCTGAGGCTGATGGAGGTTGGGGGGTCTGATCTGAGGCTGATGGAGCTTGGGGTCTGATTCAGGGTCTGATCTGAGGCTGATGTAGGTTGAGGGGGTTTTGATCTGAGGCTGATGGAGGTTTGGGGTTGGGTCTGATCTGAGGCTGATCGAGCTTGGGTTTGATCAGGGTCTGATCTGAGTCTGATGGAGGTTGAGGGGTCTGATCTGAGGCTGATGGAGGTTGAGGGGCCTCATTGAGCTGATGGAGGTTGGGGGGTCTGATCTGAGGCTGATGGAGCTTGGGGGTCTGATCAGGTCTGATCTGAGGCTGATGGAGGTTGGGGTGTTTGATCTGAGGCTGATGGAGTTGAGAGGTCTTATCTGAGGCTGATGGAGCTTGGGGTCTGATCAGGGTCTGATCTGATGGAGCTTGGGGTCTGATCTGAGGTCTGATGAGAATGGGGGTCTGATTTAGGGGTCTGATTTGAGGTCTGAGGAAAAATATTTTTTTTCTTATTTTCCTCCCCTAATCCTGGATGCCATTAAAAAATACAACTTTCAAAAAGTAAGCTGTATGAACAAAAATGTAAAAAAAGTTGTGACCACACAGGTCCCAACCAGTCCAAAGTCCACCAACCCTCCAGTCCCACCAGGATAGCCTGTACCCAGTGAGGCTCCTAGGGGTAACTTTGTATCGCAGTAGAACATTACTGACACGGTCTCGTTAAGGACCGGCTTGTTTCTCACCACTTTGTGATCAATAATGAGGCGACAAAGGGGTCCTTGCAAGTAAACACATAAATAACGGGCATGAATATTCCTATCACAAGGAGCTAATTATAAAAGTGATTCTCCCAGCGCAGGACTCATTAGCAGTCAATGTAGCACTAAATAAGACGTGTGGAATGCACGGGAGGGTTGGGGACGTATTTGGGAATACATTGTGCATCACCGGAATGAAACATGCCCGCGGCCGAGCACAGTCTGACTGCTCCGTAACAAGCCTATGTGATCCTGCTCCATTATTTCATCCCCCCCACCCGTTACTTTATACATTTACATTTTTTACAATTGCGTTTCTTTTTTTTTTCTGACGTTTGCGCTGCCCCTTTCAGAATGAATATGCTTATGGCAGCTTATTTAACATTCATCTTGTGAGTTGTTAATAACCCAATTAGCATGTAAGGCCGACACAAGAGAATCGTTAATCAGACCATTTGGAAGGAGCCCCTGTCTCATGTTATAACCGTCCCGCATAAATCGTTAATCTCCGGGAACGCGGAATATACGTGATTATATTCTGGAGCTCATTGTGTCTCTGTGATTAAAGCTATAAATGGGCCCTAATAGTGGGGAGGCCTGGTAACAGGACAAAGACCTTATCCTACACGAGACTCCAGTAATTGCCTGCTGGCCCCCAAAAAGAGGAAAAAAGTCCAATTCCAATATCCCATAAAAAGTTGTTCTATTCCATACTATTATAATATAAATGCATAAAAATATGGTACTTTTTTATGTACATTAATATTTTCCTTTCTAGTACCGGCCTCCTGCTGCCTCTCATCTGCATTCATAAGTGGACGCACCATGCTCAGTAGCCTCCCTGCTCTCTTCCTCCTCTCAGTTCCTGATATAGAGAAGCAGTGGAGCGGTTCTGACACCGTTCATTCATTTATCCCTATGTTCGAAATTCATTGAAGTATATAGCGCTATCTCTCTCTAGATAGCAGAAAACTATGGTTTACGGTTATTACATACCACAGTGCTATTTATTTGTGTACGGCTGGAGCTGTGTGTGAGGGGTTGTATGTTCTACACCAAGAAGAGCTGACTACAGTGCACTCCTGGGCAAAGCAGATGTTTGGTAGTGGCATAACGTGAGCATAGAAAGGGAAAAGACCAGAGCTCCAAGTGAAAAAGAAGATGGCAGTATTAAAGTTATATTCTTTTTTTTTTTTTTTTTTTTTTTTTTTTTTTTTTTTTTTTTTTTTTTTTGTACATAGGAGCAGTATTATATAGTAGTTATATTCTTGTACATAGGAGCAGTATTATAGTAGTTATATTCTTGTACATAGGAGCAGTATTATAGTAGTTATATTCTTGTACATAGGAGCAGTATTATAGTAGTTATATTCTTGTACATAGGAGCAGTATTATAGTAGTTATATTCTTGTACATAGGAGCAGTATTATAGTAGTTATATTCTTGTACATAGGAGGCAGTATTATAGTAGTTTATATTCTTGTACATAGGAGCAGTATTATAGTAGTTATATTCTTGTACATAGGAGGCAGTATTATAGTAGTTATATATTCTTGTACATAGGAGCAGTATTATAGTAGTTATATTCTTGTACATAGGAGCAGTATTATAGTAGTTATATTATGTACATAGGAGCAGTATTATAGTAGTTATATTCTTGTACATAGGAGCAGTATTATAGTAGTTATATTCTTGTACATAGGAGGCAGTATTATAGTAGTTATATTTCTTGTACATATAGGTAGGAGCAGTATTATAGTAGTTATATTCTTGTACATAGGAGCAGTATTATAGTAGTTATATTCTTGTACATAGGAGCAGTATTATAGTAGTTATATTCTTGTACATAGGAGCAGTATTATAGTAGTTATATTCTTGTACATAGGAGCAGTATTATAGTAGTTATATTCTTGTACATAGGAGCAGTATTATAGTAGTATTATATTCTTGTACATAGGAGCAGTATTATAGTAGTTATATTCTTGTACATAGAGGCAGTATTATAGTAGTTATATTCTTGTACATAGGAGCAGTATTATAGTAGTTATATTCTTGTACATAGGAGGCAGTATTATAGTAGTTATATTCTTGTACATAGGAGGCAGTATTATAGTAGTTATATTCTTGTACATAGGAGCAGTATTATAGTAGTTATATTCTTGTACATAGGAGGCAGTATTATAGTAGTTATATTCTTGTACATAGGAGCAGTATTATAGTAGTTATATATTCTTGTACATAGGAGGCAGTATATTATAGTAGTTATATTCTTGTACATAGGAGCAGTATTATAGTAGTTATATTCTTGTACATAGGAGCAGTATTATAGTAGTTATATTCTTGTACATAGGAGCAGTATTATAGTAGTTATATTCTTGTACATAGGAGCAGTATTATAGTAGTTATATTCTTGTTACATAGGAGCAGTATTATAGTAGTTATATTCTTGTACATAGGAGGCAGTATTATAGTAGTTATATTCTTGTACATAGGAGCAGTATTATAGTAGTTATATTCTTGTACATAGGAGAGCAGTATTATAGTAGTTATATTCTTGTACATAGGAGGCAGTATTATAGTAGTTATATTCTTGTACATAGGAGCAGTATTATAGTAGTTATATTCTTGTACATAGGAGCAGTATTATAGTAGTTATATTCTTGTACATAGGAGCAGTATTATAGTAGTTATATTCTTGTACATAGGAGAGCAGTATTATAGTAGTTATATTCTTGTACATAGGAGGCAGTATTATAGTAGTTATATTCTTGTACATAGGAGCAGTATTATAGTAGTTATATTCTTGTACATAGGAGCAGTAGTATTATAGTAGTTATATTCTTGTACATAGGAGCAGTATTATAGTAGTTATATTCTTGTACATAGGAGCAGTATAGTATTCTTGTATAGTATATAGTAGTTATATTCTTGTACATAGGAGCAGTATTATAAGTAGTTATATTCTTGTACATAGGAGGCAGTATTATAGTAGTTTATATCTTGTACATAGGAGCAGTATTATAGTAGTTATATTCTTGTACATAGGAGCAGTATTATAGTAGTTATATTCTTGTACATAGGAGCAGTATTATAGTAGTTATATTCTTGTACATAGGAGGCAGTATTATAGTAGTTATATTCTTTTGTACATAGGAGCAGTATTATAGTAGTTATATTCTTGTACATAGGAGCAGTATTATAGTAGTTATATTCTTGTACATAGGAGCAGTATTATAGTAGTTATATTCTTGTACATAGGAGGCAGTATTATAGTAGTTATATTCTTGTACATAGGAGCAGTATTATAGTAGTTATATTCTTGTACATAGGAGGCAGTATTATATAGTAGTTATATTCTTGTACATAGGAGCAGTATTATAGTAGTAGTTATATTCTTGTACATAGGAGGCAGTATTATAGTAGTTATATTCTTGTACATAGGAGCAGTATTATAGTAGTTATATTCTTGTACATAGGAGCAGTATTATAGTAGTTATATTCTTGTACATAGGAGCAGTATTATAGTAGTTATATTCTTGTACATAGGAAGCAGTATTATAGTAGTTATATTCTTGTACATAGGAAGCAGTATTATAGTAGTTATATTCTTGTACATAGGAGCAGTATATAGTAGTTATATTAGTACATAGGAGCAGTATTATAGTAGTTTATATTCTTGTACATAGTACATAGGAGCAGTATTATAGTAGTTATATTCTTGTACATAGGAGCAGTATTATAGTAGTTATATTCTTGTACATAGGAGCAGTATTATAGTAGTTATATTCTTGTACATAGGAGGCAGTTTATAGTAGTTATATTCTTGTACATAGGAGCAGTATTATAGTAGTTATATTCTTGTACATAGGAGCAGTATTATAGTAGTTTATATTCTTGTACATAGCAGTATTATAGTAGGTAGGAGGCAGTATTATAGTAGTTATATTCATAGATATATAGAGTATTACAGTAGTTATATAGTAGTTATATTCTTGTACATAGGAGCAGTATTATAGTAGTTATATTCTTGTACATAGGAGCAGTATTAGTATTTATATTTCTTGTTGTACATAGGAGCATAGTATTATAGTAGTTTATTATTATGTAAGTAGGAGGCAGTATTATAGTAGTTATATTCTTGTACATTAGGAAGCAGTATTATAGTATTATAGTTATATTCTTGAGCAGTAGTTATATTCTTGTACATAGGAGCAGTATTATAGTAGTTATATTCTTGTACATAGGAGCAGTATGTATAGGAGCAGTATTATAGTAGTTATATTCTGTACATAGGAGCAGTATTATAGTAGTTATATTCTTGACATAGGAAGGTAGTATTATAGTATAGTTATATCTTGTACATAGGAGCAGTATTATAGTAGTTATATTCTTGTACATAGGAGCAGTTAATTATAGTAGTTATATTCTTGTACATAGGAGCAGTAGTATTATAGTAGTTATATTCTTGTACATAGGAGCAGTAGTATTATAGTAGTCATATCTTGTACATAGTAGTTATATTCTGCAGTAGTAGTATTATAGTAGTATTATAGTAGTTATATTCTTGAACATAGGAGGAGCAGTATTATAGTAGTTATATTCTTGTACATAGGAGCAGTATATAGTAGCAGTATTATAGTAGTTATATTCTTGAACATAGGAAGCAGTAATTATAGTAGTTATATTCTTGAACATAACTGTAGGAGGCAGTATTATAGTAGATATACTCGTACTATTCTTGTACATAGGAACATATTCATATTGGCAGCTGATGCAGATTACATTACCCAATAGGGGGCGACAGTGAGATTTTCCAGTGCTCTATCCTATACATGACAGGAAGTTGTTTTGCCTTTAAGATGGTTTTATTATTCTTATGACAAAATGAAGGAAATAAAATAATAAAATCAGTCTATCTGGGCACAGATGGTCGGGGAGCACTCGTGAGACTGATACATGCAATTTAAATATAAAATCACTGAGCTTTAAATAAACCTCACTGACAGATGGCAAATTTCTGTATGCAAAGAATTTGTTTAAAGAGACACTCCAAGGTGTAAGGACTTTTGTACCTCGATCGCCTCTTTATTGATCTGGTTGTTGAGGTTATGAATTTCTAAGTAGACCTCAAAACCTCCCATGTAATGCCTTAAAGGGACATATATATATGGAGGTGTGTTTGGGGTCATTGTCCTGTTGATAAATAAATGATGGTCCAACTAAACTCAAACCTGGATAGAATAGCATGCTGCTGCAAGATGCTGTGGTAGCCATGCTGGTTCAGTATGCCTTCAATTTTGAAAAAATCCCCAACAATGTCACCAGCAAAGCACCCCCACACCATCACACCTCCTCCTCCATGCTTCACGGTGAGAACCAGGCATGTAGAGTCCATCCGTTCACCTTTTCTGCGTCGCACAAAAACACAGTGGTTGAAACCAAAGATCTCAAATTTGGACTCATCAGACCAAAGCACAGATTTCCACTGGTCTAATGTCCATTCCTTGTGTTCTTTAGCCCAAACAAGTCTCTTCTGCTTGTTGCCTGTCCTTAGCAGTGGTTTCCAGCAGCTATATTACCATGAAGGCCTGCTGCACGTAGAGATGTGTCTGCTGCTAGAACTCTGTGTGGCATTGACCTGGTCTCTAATCTGAGCTGCCCTGCGATTTCTGAGGCTGGTGACTTGGATGAACTTATTCTCCGCAGCAGAGGTGACTCTTGGTCTTCCTTTCCTGGGGCGGTCCTCATGTCAGCCAGTTTCTTTGTAGCGCTTGATGGTTTTTGTGACTGCACTTGGGGACACTTTCAAAGTTTTCCCAATTTTTCGGACTGACTGACCTTCATTTCTTAAAGTAATGATGGCCACTCGTTTTTCTTTACTTAGCTGCTTTTTTTCTTACCATAATACAAATTCTAACAGTCTATTCAGTAGGACTATCAGCTGTGTATCCACCTGACTTCTGCCCAACACAACTCATGGTCCCAACCCCATTTATAAGGCAAGAAATCTCACTTATTAAACCTGACAGGGCACACCTGTGAAGTGAAAAACCATTTCAGGTGACTACCTCTTGAAGCTCATCAAGAGAATGCCAAGAGTGTTCAAAGCAGTAATCAAAGCAAATGGTGGCTACTTTGAAGAACCTAGAATATAAGACATATTTTCAGTTGTTTCACACTTTTTTGTTAAGTATATAATTCCACATGTGTTAATTCATAGTTTTGATGCCTTCAGCTGTGAATCTACAATTTTCATAGTCATGAAAATACAGAAAACTCTTTGAATGAAAAGGTGTGTCCAAAAACTTTTGGTCTGTACTGTATATATATACACACATACATATAATGTGTAACACATATTAAAAGACTATATGTGAATATTTATGTCATTTATTTTTTTCAAAAAAACGGGTGGGTGGTTTTCTGAATATAATTTTTTAAAGTCATGTATTCTACTTTCTGTCCTGAATCTTTTACTTCCCTTTTTTGGACTTTTAGCACAATAGTCTCGCTTAACTCTCTCTGTCAGAGCATCACTGCGACCAGAAAGAGACCCCCTGTAGTGACTCAACTAGAGCATCACACATTACACTGGTCAATTCAGTGCTGTTCTGTGGAGATCTTTATCTAGATATGTCAAGAGAACCATTGAGCTCGCAGTCATCCCAATTCTACACCTATTATTATCATAATAATGTATCATAATGTATTTTGCAGTCCGCAAAATACAAAAGGTTATACATAACAGTCATTATTCATACCAGAGACACTGTGGGGCCATTATTCATACAGGGGACACTATGGGGCCTTTATTCAACTGGGGACATTACTGACACTGTGGGCCATTATTCATACTGGGGACACTGTGGGGCCCATTATTCATACTACTGGGGACACTGTGGGGCCATTATTCATACTGGGGACACTGTGGGGCCATTATTCATACTGGGACACTGTGCAGGCCATTATTCTACTGGGGACACTGTGCAGGCCATTATTCATACTGGGGGGACACTGTGTAGCGATTATTCATACTGGGGACACTGTGGGGCTATTATTCATACTGGGGACACTGTGCGGGCCATTATTCATACTGAGGACATTTTGGGGCTAATATTATATGGGACACTATGGGGCCATTACATACTAGGTGGGCCATTACTCATACTAGGGACACTGTGCGGCCATTACACATAGGGGGGGCACTATGGGTCCTTTATTCAAACTGGGGATACTATAGGGCCTTTGTTCATCGGGGGACACTATGGGGCTATTATTCATACTGGAGAAACTATAGGGGCATTATTTGTACTGGGGGCACTGTGGGGGCCATTATTCATACTGGGGGCACTGTGAGGGTCTTTATTCATACTGGGGGCACAGCAGGGGGCCATTATTCATACTGGGGGCACAGTGGGGGCCATTTAATGTTCAGGGGGCCCTGTGGGGGGAGAGGGCATAAAATATACGGCGTGTCCATTTTTGAAGGCCATTTGGTCCTGCCTGTGTCTGGGGAAGTTTTCGGTATACGCAGTGACAGTGTATCTGCTGTCTGCAGAGAAGTCATGCAGAATCACTACTTTACACAACAAGGCTGTGATGACCAGGAGGCTAATGGGCAATGAGTTGGATGATATTTGGGAAGATTGGTATCTATGTTTTCAGATATAATGGAGATGCCCTGTACCTGCGTCTCCGGAACGCGACTTATTAACATTTTAATGAGGCGATATGCAGCTTTGCGTTGTGTACCGAGACCTGCATTATCTCTTCAAGATACCATCAGCTGCTGCCATCCTCCATGTCTTATTTATGGGATGGATGAAACGTCCTCTTCTACTAATTCTCCTCAGATAGGAACGCCTTATCTTCAGATTTTTAATCAGAATAAATATCCTGGAGCCACATCGCACTTCATTACAACCTTCTGGAGGAACGCAGGAGAGACGCCTTGAAGAGTCTAGATCTATGAAATTGAATTTTTTGTAATTGCAT